>JARYGA010040411.1:0-27195 GCA_030545235.1 Helianthus tuberosus
AAACCTTAAGCGTAAACTATGAGGTAGAGTTAGCAGATGGTACCATAGAAACCGTCTCTACAGTGTTAGATGGATGTGTTATATCCATTAAGAACCATTCTTTTCCTCTATCTCTACTTCCCTTTAAGTTGGCTGGTTTTGACATAGTTCTGGGTATGGACTGGTTATCTCATAACCAGGCCCAAATTGTCTGTAACCAGAAACAGGTGGTAATAAAGACTCCGTCTGGTGAATCACTTACCATTCGGGGGGATACCCAGTATGGGCTGCCTGAGCAGGTGACTATGCTCAAGGCTTCCAAGTGTTTGAAGAAGGGGTGTGTCATTTACATGGCGCAAGTGATTATTGAAGAGCCTAAACCGAAGATAGAAGACATCCCTGTCATTTCTGAATTCCCAGAAGTGTTTCCGGAAGATCTACCTGGGTTGCCACCAGATAGGCAAGTCGAATTCAGGATCGATATCATCCCCGGAGCGGCACCAGTTGCCAGAGCACCATACAGATTGGCACCCACGGAAATGAAGGAGTTACGGACGCAGCTAGATGAACTGCTGGCTAAAGGTTTCATTAGACCTAGTTCATCTCCTTGGGGAGCGCCAATCTTGTTTGTCAAGAAGAAGGATGGGTCGATGCGTCTGTGCATCGACTATCGCGAGCTTAATAAAGTCACAATCAAGAATAGGTATCCTCTGCCCAGAATCGACGATCTGTTCGACCAACTTCAAGGGGCAAGTTACTTCTCGAAGATTGATTTGAGGTCAGGCTACCACCAATTGAGGGTCAAAGATGAAGAAGTGCACAAGACTGCATTTAGGACTCGTTACGGTCACTACGAGTTCCTAGTGATGCCCTTTGGGCTCACTAATGCACCAGCCGCGTTCATGGATCTCATGAATCGCGTCTGCAAGCCTTACTTAGATAAATTCGTCATCGTTTTCATCGACGATATTCTCATCTATTCGAAGAATCAAGCTGATCATGAGAAACACCTTCGTTGTATTCTCAAGCTCCTACATCAGGAGAAACTCTATGCCAAATTCTCCAAGTGTGAATTTTGGCTTAGAGAGGTCCAATTTCTTGGACATGTGGTCAGTGAGCGTGGTATCTAAGTGGATCCCGCTAAAGTTGAAGCTGTTATGAATTGGCAAGAGCCAAAGACGCCTACGGAGATTCGTAGCTTCCTGGGATTGGCAGGATATTACAGGCGTTTTATTGAAAACTTTTCAAGGATTGCTGCACCCCTAACCTCCTTAACTAAGAAGAAGGTTAAGTTTGTTTGGGGCCCTAAGCAGCAAGAATCCTTTGATATCTTGAAGCAAAAGTTGAGCAACGCCCCGGTACTGACACTGCCAGATGGAATTGAAGACTTTGTGGTTTATTGTGATGCTTCGCACACTGGCATGGGGTGTGTGCTTATGCAGAAAGGCAAGGTGATTGCCTACGCTTCACGACAACTGAAAGTGCATGAAAAGAATTACACCACCCATGACTTGGAGCTGGGTGCCGTTGTATTTGCACTGAAGCTTTGGAGGCACTATCTTTATGGTGTCAAATGTGTGATCTATTCTGATCACAAAAGCCTCCAACATCTGTTTAATCAGAAGGAGCTAAACATGAGGCAACGCCGCTGGATGGAGACTTTAAATGATTATGATTGTGAAATCAAATACCATCCCGGCAAGGCGAATGTAGTCGCCGATGCCTTGAGTCGGAAGGAACGGGTTAAGCCCATCCGAATTAACGCCAAGCGTATGGAGATAAAGAATAATTTGATGGAAAGGTTGTTAGCTGCACAGAAGGAAGCTGTGTTGGAAGCTAACTATCCTAATGAAAAGTTAGGAGTAACTGAGGAGCAGTTAACTCTTAGCAAGGACGGAATTTTACGGTTAAACGGACGAATGTGGGTTCCAATTTATGGAGGACTTCGAGATGTCATCCTCCAGGAAGCCCATAGTTCCAAATACTCCGTTCATCCTGGAGCTGATAAGATGTACCAGGATTTGAAGGCAAATTATTGGTGGATAGGCTTGAAAAAGTCTGTAGCCGCCCATGTAGCAAAATGCTTGACATGTGCGCAAGTCAAAGCCGAGCATCAGAAACCGTCAGGGTTGCTACAACAGCCTGAACTTCCTACGTGGAAGTGGGAAATGGTAACCATGGATTTTATCACCAAGTTACCCAAAACAAGGAAAGGCAATGATACAATATGGGTTATAGTTGACAGACTGACTAAGTCAGCTCATTTCTTACCCATCAAGGAGACCTATAGCTCCGATATGTTAGCCCAGTTATACGTTGATAAGATTGTAGCCCTACACGGCATACCTGTAGCTATTATCTCTGACCGGGATACTAGGTACACGTCTCATTTTTGGAAAAGTTTCAAACAATCTTTGGGCACACGTTTGAACTTTAGTACGGCTTACCATCCTCAGACAGACGGTCAGAGTGAGCGTACTATTCAAACGTTGGAAGACATGCTGCGTGCATGTGCGATCGATTTGGGAGGTAGTTGGGATAAGAACCTACCATTAATCGAATTCTCCTACAACAATAGCTACCATACCAGCATTAAGGCTGCGCCTTTTGAGGCATTATACGGTAGAAAGTGTAGATCGCCAGTTTGTTGGGCGGAAGTTGGGGAAGTCCAGTTATCAGGACCAGAAATCATATTCAAAACGACGGACAAGATTGTCCAGATTCGTGAAAATCTCAAAGCTGCCCGGGATAGGCAGAAGAGTTATGCTGATCCAAATCGTAAAGATTTTCACTTCGAAGTAGGTGACAAAGTCCTACTTAAAGTGTCACCCCGGAAAGGGGTAATGCGATTTGGCAAGAAAGACAAGCTAAGCCCGAGATACATAGGACCTTTCGAGGTTATCGAACGTGTCGGGTCAGTTGCCTATAAGTTGAACTTACCAGAAGAGCTCAGTGGAATTCACAATGTGTTCCACATCTGCAATCTGAAGAAGTGTTTCGCTGACGAATCACTGGTTATACCACATACAGATGTGCATATAGACGCGAGCTTAAAATTTGTTGAAAAACCTTTGTCGATTGAAGATCGACAGGTAAGGAAGCTTCGAAGGAAGCATATACCTTTTGTAAAGGTCAAATGGGATGCCCGTAGAGGTCCCGATTACACGTGGGAAGTTGAATCCACGATGAAAGAAAAGTACCTTTACTTATTTCAGTAAATCTCGGGTCGAAATTTATTTTAAGGGGGTGAGGATGTAACACCTCGGAAATTCACGTCCTGTAATATGTTGACACGTGTCATAAAGTTTAAACGTGTGAAAGAAATATTATGGAAGGACTAAAATTGACAAACATGGAAAGTATGTGAATATACGTATTCTAAGTGTCAACTGTGAATAAATATAATGTATATTAACCCTACACGATGCTCATACCTTCAAACGAATAAATCATGGATCATACGAAGCTAAAAGTGAGTGATTTCAAACTACAGGGACCAAATGTGTCAACATGTTTAATTTATACCTCTGAGTGACCTTTTGACAAACCCGAAGCTTTGTAAATATTAATTATGCTCATGAGAATACACCATAAAAATTTCATAAAGTTTGGTTAACGTATGAGAGAGTTATGATCAAATTCGTGTGCGAAGTGTTAAAGCATAAACGTTGGAAGTTAGGACTTTTCGGGTGAAAATAAAGTTACCCGGGGGCTTGGCAAAGTGGGTATATGTTTTAAGGCCTTACTAGATCAATTATAAGGGTTTAAAAAGCAATAAACAAGTGCCCAATCGGAGTTTGAAGGGTCAAGGATCGAATTGCAAAGAAAATCAATAAGCTGATGTTGCCAGCCATCGCGCCACGCGAGGGATGCCCAGCTCCGCAAAATGTGTTGTTTGTCTGCCATGGCTGATATGCGCGACCTCTACCCGTT
Organism: Helianthus tuberosus; assembly: GCA_030545235.1. Lineage (NCBI taxonomy): Eukaryota > Viridiplantae > Streptophyta > Magnoliopsida > Asterales > Asteraceae > Helianthus > Helianthus tuberosus. The sequence goes on from JARYGA010040411.1 coordinate 3,913, forward strand.
TTTCCACTTCTCCTGGCCCCTAAAACACCTCCTAAGCCTCTAGGACACCTGTTGATCGAATGTGGGCACTACTAGACCTTGTTGTCATGGATTTATGGTGAGTGAAACCACTATATAAGGCCTTCAAGTGCAACATTCATTCACACACCTTCTCCTGCATTTGTGGATCATTTCTGGAGCTACCAAGCAGCCTCAAGTGATCAATCTCGTGCATAGGACTCTTGTAAGTCTGCTAGTTCTTGTTTAGTTGAGTTTAGCTTGTTTAATTAGCTAAAAGTCAAACCGTAGTAATTACGGTTTGACTTCGAGATTAGTCAATAATGGCTCAGTCATATCCCGAATTAAAAGTAGTTATGATTTGGTATTTAAGTGGGTAATAAAACCTCAAAAGGGTTTCCCCTGATCACCACTCTAACCAGGTCTAATGTCGGGTCAAACTTTTAATTAAAAAGTCAACATAATGCTTAAAATGTCATTTATGCATAATTAGCTATCTAGAACATGTATAACCTGTTTGATCATTGTTATAACTTAGTAATTTGTGTAAGAACATGTCCAAACATGTTCAACCCAACTATTTCCTGTTTAGACCCGGTTCGGAACCGAAAGTCGCATAGTTTGACTTTCACTTTGACTTTCAGTTCTGACCCGTTTAGGCATATTTTAGAAATGCCTCAAAGATTTAATTGGACTAGGTTACATGTTAGAACAACCCTCTGTGATTATACACCTCAGTTCATTAGTTATCCAATTAATATGCATGTTTCCGTTAATTGCTCATATGTTGACCGTTATGCCCTTATTACCTTAAAACGTGATTTATGAAAATGTAAAAGTGTAGAAACCTTAGTTACTGATATATAGACTTGTATGCAAAGTTTGACATCAGTTTGACTTGTAGATTAAGAGTTATGCTCATTATCGCAAAACTAAAGCTTTATGTTAATAAAATGGCGTAATTAGCGTATAGCCTAGTTAAACATACTTTTTGATATCAAATCTTTTACCCACTGACGTAATATATTATTTTGGGATTTTTAAAGATTTTAATTAATTTTAGGCAGAGCATAACTCATAGTCGTAAGCTTAATTCGGTAATTGTCGGTTTTGCCCTTACGGGCCATAAAATGAGTTTTACATGTCTAAACGACCCCAAACCTTTTGCTACTGATCACATATGATAAATAAATTATTTTAAGCCTTCTGGAAATATAAAAATATCAGATTTAAGTATCGAACCCGGTAATGGCCTTTAATCGCCTTAATTAGCGTTTTTAACGCATGGTATGTTTTAAAATCATATTGGACATACCCGGGTTGATACCTACTGATATAAGAGGCAAATTATAATATTTTAACAGTAAGCAAAGGTTGATAAACTCAGACTTCAGTTTTGAGCTTTTCGGCTTATGTGAAATTACCAAAATACCCCTACGGGGCCTAGTTTGGTTAAAAATGATAAGTTTCACATACATGCTTTAATCTACTGATGTAACTTAGAAAATTAAGTATATTTGCTGATTACATCAGACCTGTAACTCAGGTTGTCACTTAAACTCTTTTATAACTTTTAAATGACCAAACTACCCCTACGGGGCCTAGTTTGTGTTTAAACACATTTCGGGCATAACGAAAGACACCTTACTGATGTCACAACATATTTGAGACATAATTAATTTAGTAAACCTGCATATAGCTCTCATGACTACCCGTCACGCTTATTACGCGTACGGTACGGTTTATGTAACAAGTTTACATAAATTAGCCGAAACGGGTCAAACCTTATCGGTTTAATCTCAAAATCCAGAATGTGCATGAAGGACCCATATTAAACAAGTCTCTGAACTTGTCGGGTCTAAATCACATTCTATCCGGTCTTCGCTTAAGCGTGCGTACGAACCGTATCTTTGAAACTAGCCAGTCTAAGCTTAAGCTTAATTAAAGACCCGTTAGTATTCTAATAGGTTATATTAAACCTTCGTTCCAGATTAGGAGAACCAGTAAAAGCTACTTGCATTTCTCTTGTTGTGATTAATACTTACTCAGGTAAATACTTTTAACTTATTTTCCCTATACGGGCTTGGGTTACGGTACATAGCGTACCGCTTGATCGAGCATCAAATCTCCACGCTTAGTGGGTAGTTGAAAATTTGATCGGCTTGTTTAAACAGTCTTGTTTACTTTACAGCCTTTGGGGGGTTAATGACCATGTCCCGGATATCCTTGGCATTATCTTACGAGATAGCCACGACCTGAGCACGGGGTGTAGGCGTACACCGTCCATGTATAACTCATTGATGTGGTGTGTCTATTGATCTTTAACCCGGACTAGATCCGGGCTACTGAACGCATAAGTAACATGTAATTCGTTCACAAGATTATAATATTAAATAATTCTCCCAAGTTAAATAAAATGTTTATGCCATGTGCATCCAAAACAAAATTTCAATCATTTTACAAAATGAGTCAGTTGAATGTATTTACCAGTGTAAACTGACGTATTTTCCCAAAAAGACTGAATGCAGGTACTAAGCGAAATTGGCTGGGATTGTCTCCTAAGCATCAATAAAAAGTCTCGCAAGCTTAGGATGCCAGAAGTCTGTTGAACCATAAATGTTATTTTGTTTCGATCCTACTGTGGATAAACACCGGATATCGTGACTTTGATTACAATAATTAAATTCGGTTGTATTATATTTTAAATTTGCTTCCGCTGTGCATTATTATATTGTGTTGTTTGACTATTACGTTGCCAACCACGTCACGATACTCCCCCACCGGGCCCACCGGTGACACGTGGAAATCGGGGTGTGACAGTAGATTTGTAGGGTGAATACATGAGTATCCGATCAAACAATGAGCTTACTGCAATTATGTTTGTCTTAATTGTCATAGATTTTTAGCAACTGAGGTAGATGTTGATTAATTATGTGGAACTATTCTGGACCTAAAAGAAAGATAAATTGTATGTTATTTTGTATTCTTTTAACAGTGAATGATTTTTAGAAACTGAGGTATAGCTATGTCACACTAGTGTGTTGTTGTTTTTTCATATGAATAAGTTGTTTAGAGTTTGTTGGTGAGTTATGTAATCGACAATACACATGAATCTGAAAGAAATGCTATGTTGGTTCAACTTCATAGTCTAATAAACTGTATTATTGAGATACCCTTAAATTTGTATTTATGATAATAACATCAACGTTTTCTGTGTAACCCATGAAGCCCAATGGCCCATTTAGAGTTATAATAATAAGATCAGAGTTATAATATGAGTTGAATATTCTGTGTAACCCATGAATTGATGATGGTATGTTTTGGATTAGACTTTTGAGTTGAATATTCTGTGTAACCCATGAAGCCCAATGGCCCATTTAGAGTTATAATAATAAGATCAGAGTTATAATTGGTAATATATAGATAGGGTCGGATACTCATGAATCACTGTTTGACCCATTACCATTGTGTTAAGTGCAGTCCTAATGCCTATTTATGGTGCATTTGAATGAAATCTTTGATACCATTACCCGTTTAATGATTACGTAATTCACTGTATGTTTTATGACAAACTGTAGATGGATTCATCAACTTCAAGCAAATATTCAGCCACAAGGGAGACGAGATAGGTAGGTCCCTTATTCAATGTTTAAAAGAATGGGATATTGAAAATGTGTTGACCATTACATTAGATAATGCGTCAGCTAATGATGTTGCCATACAGTTTCTAAAAACTAGGTTAAACAACCTCTTGTTCGAAGGGAGATACTTGCACATCCGATGTATGGCACACATAATCAATCTTATTGTGAAAGACGACTTACGTGATGGGTCAACATGCATAGATCGTATCAGAGATGCAATTCGCTATATTAGATTGTCTCCTCAGCGAATAGACACTTTTAAAAAAATGTGTTAAGGCAGAAAAGATCGAAAGCAAAGCATTCATAGGTATAGATGTGACTACAAGATGGAACTCGACTTGGGAGATGTTAGAGAAGGCAGAAAAATTTGAGAAGGCGTTTAACAGATATGATCTGGAAGACCCAAATTATAAAAATGATATGGGTGATGATGCTCCTAGAGTTAGTGACTGGAACTACGCGAGACAATTGGCAAGTGTGTTAGAATTGTTTCAGCGTAAAACTGCCAACGCTTCTGCTACAAAAACAGTTACCGTTAATTTATTTTTTAACGAGGTTATGGATATAGACAGGCATTTAAGGAATATGAAAGACGGTTCTGACTTGGAAGGTAGACTTATGGGTGCTAAGATGCACCTGAAGTTCGACAAGTACTGGAGAAATCTACCGACTGGCAGATCATTTAATTACATTCTGTATTTTGCTGCAATTTTAGATCTGAGGTTAAAGGTTCGTGTTATTCAGTTTGGATTTGAGAGAATATTCAGGGCTGAAAAAAAAGACGATGAGACAGAAGATGACTTGAAGAAACGAGTTAAAATTGTAGTTAATAGTATAAAGGATGAATTGAAGCTTTTGTATGAGCATTATGCATCAAGCAGTGAAAAACAAGCTTCAGATAAAGTTTCACCAAGTCAGGAGAACGTTGAACCATCATCACAAGGAGAGAGTGAATTTTTACAGAATTTAAAGCGGATGGCGGTTCTACATCTTATAACACCAAGTCAGAACTTGAGAGATACCTAGACGACGGAGAGGAGGCCCATTACAAGGGATTTGATATTCTGGGTTGGTGGAAGGCTGCATCTTCAAAATACCCTGTACTAGCGAAAATGGCGAAATGTATGTTTACTAATTAGTACTTTATTTTTATTACTTATAATAACACGATAGTGTTAATTAAATTTTTTCTTCCTATCACTATAGTCATATTGGCTATCCCGGTATCCAGTGTTGCTTCTGATGAGGCGTTTAGTACAGGCGGAAGAGTTGTCGATACTTATCGAACTTCTTTATCAACTCCGATTGTCGAGGCATTAATATGTACAGAGGATTGGATTCGTGCATCAATTAAAAAGAAAATCGACATCGAAGATTCGGCAGAGTTCGATGACATTGGAAAAGGTAATTTTACGATACACCGAAATACATCCTTGTTTGTTGTTTACGTTGTATTTATCATTATATTTTTTCATGTAGAAATTTATGATAAAGTGAAACCGGATCAAATGAATATCGATGTCGATTAACGGATGGCTAGAGATGGATACGGAAAATGGAGAAAAGAGTAAAGGTAATGTCGGTTTAAGTTCGTTTGCTTTGGATTTTGAGGATTTTGTTTGGATTTCTTACATTTGTTTGGGATTATGTTTGAAGTTTGTTAATACTTTTTGAAATTTTTTAGAGTTAATTGCACGGATAGTCCCTGTGGTTTCACGTTTTTTCATGTTTAGTCCCCAACTTTTCAAAATAGCATGCATGCTCCATGTGGTTTCATCGTTTGTTACTCGGATAGTCCCTGGTAAAGATGATGGTTAGTTTTCTCAGTTAAGTAGGTGTGAAATGACTGAACTACCCTTGCTTTCATATAAATAAATAAAACACAAAAAAATTTGATTTATCATTAAACACAAGTGGGCCCACAATTACTTTACTATTTAAATATAAAATTAAACAACAACCCTCTTTTTCTTCTTCTTCACCACCAGACCCATCTTCGTCTGCCTGTCTTCCCCAACCACCACTAGACTCCATTAACACTGAAACAGTCATCATCCACCGAACCACTATGAACTACCATTACCACCATTTAAACACAACCACCACCAAACGCTGTTAACACTGAAACAGCCGGAGACCACACACCACCACACCCCTGAAACCAACCTCCTACCCATACACCACCATCATCACCATTTAAACACAACCCGTGAGTCCATCACCTTCCCACATCCGACACACCTCACCACCTTCCCTCACCGTCAGCCACCGTTACACCTTCACCTCCGACATACCACTCATACCCTTTCACCTCCGACACACCACCCACCTCCGACGTACCAACCACTTCCAACCACCACAAACCTCCACTTTTACCACCTTCTACGACCACCTTCTCCACCCTAACAACAATCCACGACCATCATCACCATCTGCCATCACAACCAACCCGCCATCAGCACCGGCCCACCACCACCACTGCTACACCTGGAGCAAATTGAACCAAACAGCATAACTCCTAATTGCACCTGCAAACCACCACATCAAAGCCCTAATCACATGGATCCAACCCTTAATTTCACTTGCAAAACCACCACGAGTCTGAAACCCACCTATGCGAGAACCACTAGTCGCAGCTGCCGTAACAATTGCAAAGTCGATCTGAACACCGTAATTGCACCAATTATGCGTTCGATTTTACAAAACATTGGTGATTTCTAGTGTGAGGGAGAGAAGTGTGGTTGACAGGAGAGAAAATGGTGATGGTGATGGTTGTCTGTAATGGAGGGAGAAGAAGAAAGGGGTTGGGGTAGGTTTTTGTATTTAACTATAAAGATGGGACCCACTTAAATTGATCATTTATTTGTTATTTTAATTATTGGAAGCAAGGGTAATTTAGTAGTTTTACATCAACTTAACTGAGAAAACTAACCATCATCTTTACCAGGGACTATCCGAGTAACAAACGATGAAACCACAGGGAGCATACAAGCTATTTTGAAAAGTTGGGGACTAAACATGAAAAAACGTGAAACCACAGGGACTATCCGTGCAATTAACTCAGTTTTTTATGTTACAATTATCAGTTTTTGATTACAATGTTTTATCTATGTTTTGGTAACACCTTTCGTCAATTTTTTCGATCAGACATTTTATCGAACACTTGGCATGCAACGAAGTTAAACATGGATATTAAACACTAGATTGAAGCATAAACACCCTATCAATCATGAAATAATTTCAATTTCGTATCAATTAGTACAAACCTACTTAATCTACAACAAACAATCAATAAATTTAACACTGGAATGAAAAGTAACAAAGCAATAATCCAAACCTGCTGCAAACGTTGACATGATTTGAATGAAGTAGGGGTGAATCTTACATATGTTCAAGAGGATGATAAAGCAACTGAATTTTGTTCCAAAGTAGGCTCTGATTCTGAAGGTGAATGCTCTGATTCTCTGATAGATATCATCACAAACTAGCTGTTAAAGTGATAAACCAACTGATTCTCATCGGGTCGGTGTTTAACACCTGGACCGACCTACCCGATTGTCCAACTAACCGGAACCGACCCGGTATTATAGGGTCCTGATTCGGTTCCATCTTTTATGGTTTTCCGGTTCTCGGGTCGGGTTCTGATAGGGTCGGGTCAGGCATCGTCGTTTGCTCACCCCTATTTAAGCCGTTGGGTTTTCTTTAGAATTGGTGGCCGGCCCATTACCTACACCGCTTGGATATCCTTTGTTAGACTATCAATAAAAAGTCAGTTTTTTAGTAATCGCTAGTCTACACCCATCGCCCGAGGATTAAAAATAACATAGAGGATTAAAAATAACATAGACGGGTCAAACAACTATTTGACTCCCGGTTAAAACCGGGTAGATCCGATTTTAAAAACAACACTAGACCATAAAACGGGCCTTGTCAATTATGACCCCACCTTTTGAGCGTCGATCACGTACATGGCGCCCACCGTTTACCAAACATTTATAGCAACTTTCAAAACGGCTTCCACTATCGTCGTTTTGCGCCCACCGAAAATATATTCCATTTTTGTATCAAAAAGTAGAAACCCACCGTAAATCATTTTTTATTCTTATTTAACTTATTTATTTTTTAAAATATTTAACTCCTTTTTCCAGCCCTATAAATACGTTGCTTGAGGAAAGCTATGTTTGCCAATTTACACAACCAAACACATCTTCAAAAAAAATTAAAAACCCTCTCTCTCTCCTCTTTCTCTCTCTACATATCTTCTCATACAAGTTATCTCAAACAACAACAACAATGGCGGTTTCAACACGGAGAACAAACGGACCGGTGCTCCGATCACACTCGCCGTCTGGAAGGTTCCATAACTCTCCGGCAACGACGTCGTTCGCCTCCACAACCTCTGCGTTCTCGTCCAGGTCTACTTTTTTTCAAAACAGATCGTCTTCTCCAACTCCGGTGAGCCTGTACGGTTACGGTTCACCATCGGCGTCAACTGTACGGTTTTCATTCGATAACCGTTCGATTTCTCCCAGCAGATCTATATCTTCGTTACCGAGGAGTCATAATCAAGCGGTGAAGAAACAGGATGCTCCGAAGAAGACGTGTATGTGTTCACCTACATCGCATCCCGGATCATTCAGGTGCAGTTTGCATAAAAACACAAACAACAATGTTCAAAGTCACAATAATACGACGACGTATCCTTCGAACCGGCTTAACGCTCGGAGATCGGCGATGACGAATTCGCTTGTGCGAATCGGAACGGTTGAAGGTGGAGATCTGGTGAAACGAGCGCTCGCGGCGTTGATTCGGCCGTCGTCGCATCAGCAACGACGGAGAATGACGTTTCAGGCTAGGCCTAGTCGGTTATCCGTCATGTCAACGGCGGAGGATGTTTAGGTTTTTGTGAAATTTTTGGTATGTGAGTTATTTTTTCATTAGTTTTCACCGTATGGAGTCATCGACGACGGTTAACGACAGATCGGTGTTGATGAGAGGTTGAACTTTGAACAGATCTGGATGAACAGTTTTGAAGAAACGATCTCTAATACTCTTAAGACTTGTATGTATATACAAATAGAAATAGTTGACCTTATGTTGCCGCCATTAATGGCTGAACAAGCTTCTTCAAATCACTCTGGACATTATAAACTAAATTCATTGAAAACCTAAACCAACTTAACAAACTGTATGTGTTGATGATCTGCATCTCCATATTTGATCATCTTTGTTCCGTCAAGTCCTGTTTCTCATCCAATTTGTTCCGTTAAGTTCAATTCTGTTCGTTGAGGTTAGACGTTTTCCGTTAACTGTGAGTATATGCCGTTCGTAAGTCCGTCGTATTCCGTGGCGCCGTTCCGTCGCCTGGTAAGAAGTAAGAACCCTATTTTGTATTTTTTTTTTTTTTTTATTTATTTAACTTTTTTTTTAGATTTTTTCGGTGGCTCTATTATTGCAGGTACGTTGTTGTGGACAGGCTGGATGTTGAATACTGAAATATGGATCGGCGTGGCGTTTATGACTTTGATTTTGAGGACTCACTGGACCACACTTGACATTACTTGCCTGTGCTTTGGAGGATTCATGGACAATTGGACATAGTACAATTATTAATTTAATATAATATTAAAAACTAAACTATAACAAAAATTATTAGAATATGGGATGTGTGGGGGTTGGGGGCATTGCTCAACACGTGGCAAGTGTGGTCTTTACGAGTCCATACCCAGAAAAGCGTGTGGAAGAGGCGTGGCCGGACTGGCGTTGTGGAAGGGGCTAGCCAAACGGTCATCAACACCCAGCCAACCATTACTAGACACGTCACCCCATGCCAAGGACTATTGTCATGCCAAGCGGGCAACGCCCACCAAAACGTCAACCGGGGGTGGAGCACCCGGCGTTAAAGGGCCAAAACGCCCACACCCACTAGTCTTAGGAGCTGGTTTAATGTTGGTGCAACGAGTGTGATGAGTGATAGCTGGCTGTTAAAAGAAGAAAATACATCCATACCTAGAAGAACCACATTAACAAAAAAGCTATTGATAAGAGTGAAACTGTGAATACGCAAATCATATACCATTATCTAGAGGATACAGAGACGTTGTTTTCGGAAAAACCCTCGACTCTAAACCAGATTGATGTTAAAACTATACTAGAAAAATAATGTGTGCAGCTCATGTAATCTAAACAACAAATCTTCACCTTCCCCTCAATGGCGGAGCTTAACAAAAAAAACTCAATGAGGGCTAGACTCTCATAATCTAAATTGGTGGGGGTCGTCTGACTCTTAAAAATCCAATATTTTACACTAAAAAATTATCAGAAATTTTCGGTAAAATTAACACTACAAGCAAAAAAATCGGTGCCCCGTCCTCAATAAAGCTACACCAATTGCTTCCTCTTATAAGTTGTTAAACTTAATCATCGTCTATGCGAAGTCCTATCCTTGATCATGTTTTTCAATAGGTACAAGTCTGTAAATTAATTATTAGTTACATTGAAGAAATTATTATTGATGGTTAGCCAGAGTCTGGTATATAGTTAAACCCAAGTGCGATCTGTGGGAATGAACCAAATGATTTAATAGTTAGTTAAAATGAGTAATGGTGTCTTAGATCTGGTAGACAACCTGAACACAATCTAGTGACTTCCATATGGATACAAGAAGTTATCTACTTTTCACAACGGAATCTTACCTAAACTAACATGGTAAGCACTACTTACTTTACCAATAATTATACCATTGAAACTAAACATTCTTTTTTTTTATATATGTAGACTAAATTAAACATCTTAAATTATATTTTACATCTTTAGTATTTTTCTGCTCGGTTGCTAATTTTGAATGGTTTTAAAACCCTTTGGTTGAAACTTGAAAGTGTCAAATACAGAAAATGTGAACGGACAGAAACAAGTGATTGAAATTGAAGGGTGTTAAGATGACCCAAATTGAAATGTAAACTCCACATAGAAGCAAGACTTAGAAAAATGCACATTGCCTTTAGAGAAAATGTCAGCTTATTTATAATCAGAGCTATGAGATAGATTATTCAAAGATCTTTCAGTCGTGTGTCATGTTCGCTATGGCGGAAAATCAAGATTGACCACTTCACCAATATAATGTAAAGAATGCATTCTTCCCTGACTATTTAAAGAAAAAAGTCTAAACGGAAGTATCGTTGGTTGGTTTGCTAAGTTTGTTATAACTATGAAAAGAAACGGATTCACATAAAGTAACTCAGATCACACACTTTTCCTAAAAAAGAATGGGAGACAAAATAACATGTTTGATCACCTATATTGGCGACACAAGGAATGATATGAGTGGAATGTTATGTTTTCAACCTCAGAATTTTTAAGTATTTTCTTGGAATTGAGATAATACGCTCTACCAATGGAATGTATATTAATTTGTAGGACGAAACATAGTAAAAAAAAAAAAAAAACCCAATGTTGTGGCACTATAAAGTGATAAAGCAAAATTCATGGGCATTTTAAAGGAATAGATGAGCTCGTTCAAAAAAAAAAAAAAAAGTTATCGACACAAATATGTTTCCCACTAGATAAAACAATTCTAGGTTATAAAGTTTCAACCGAAATCTGGCTTAACATGATAAAACAACACATGTTGATGTATACCAACATCCCATAAAAGAGAAACTTGAGGAATAATTTATTAACTTACCTTACCTTACCTTTTGTTTGATACAAATATTAGTTGATTGTGTATTAATCAAATTAGTAAAATTAGTAGTATGTGAAAGCACAACAATCAAGTTGATTGTGTATTAACCAAATTAGTAAAATTAGTAGCATGTGAAAGCACAACACTCAAAATAGTGGAAGGTATAAAGGAGAAGTCATATTTATGCATAAAACATAGAGCGGAGTGGGGCAATCTCTCTTGGGATGATTGGGTTAATTTTAATGTATCGGTTTTTCCATGTTGGTTGATTGTAACAGGCTGTGTTCGCTAGCACCTTGTTGTGAACATGCTCGTTTTGTTGGTTGTGAAAGTTAATAAAATCTCATCCTTCGTTGTTAAAAAAAAAAGAAGTAATATGTGAAAAGATATTTCATAGCTATGTTTGCAAGATAGGTACGTGAGATCTCACTAGCAACTTGTAATCGGGTTGGTGTATTGGCAATCCCATGACCTTCCAATGTGCAGGTTATGGATTCGAGTCTCGCATGGAGGAAAATTGCTTTGGGATGAACTAGAGGTTTTTATCATAGTGGGTTTCTCTAGAATGGGTTGAGCCATGGGTTTTTACCACAGTGGGTTTCCTCTGGAATGGTGGCGGATGTACCAGGTCACTAGCGTCGTCTGAGTTCATGGGTGTGAGACTGTGAGTGGCCTTTTACCGTTAGGTTTACTCGGGTAATCGGGCTTTTTGTTGATAGTTAAAAAAAAATCTATCGTGTATGTACTATGTATGCTTATCTACACATGATGGATGACATCAACATCATCTACATAGTGGCAAGTGCCATTCCACTTTGCTCTTTTATCAACTTGCGACCTCAACATTGATTTTTCAATAGAGTAAATTGCAATTTTACCCCCTGAGGTTAGGGGTGATTGGCACTCTTACCCCCCTAACGAAATAATTGCAATTTTACCCCCCACTGTTAACTCTTATGTCGCAACATTACCCCCTATACTCAATTTTGTTGACTAATCTGTTGACTTGGTGGTGAAATGACTATTTTACCCTTTTATTTTACCCCCTGTGTTTTGTTTACTCTGTAATATTACCCCCTGCCACCATTGCCACCGCCATTCACCACCACAACCACCACTGCCACCTCCAACCACCACCCTCAACCACCACTGCCACCGCCATTCACCACCACAACCACCACTGCCATCTTCTTCCTCCCCCTCTCTCTCTCTAAAAAAACCCACCAAACTGCAATTCATAGATTCTGTGAATTTAAATCATCAAAAAACACCATCTTCACCACATCAATTAAATCATATGAGTTGAATCAAAATATGTATACCCTGCAACTTCACCGTAACAATAACCACCACCATGGCTTCCTCTCTCTCCTCCACCTTCTCCACCCCGCTTCTCTCTCATCCCCACCCATTCACAATCTGTTGATTATTTTGGTTCTTCAATATAAACATTTGAGTATCATAATTCATCAGTTCATTCAATCATTCAGTGCATTGTTCAAGTATCTATATTGCTGAAAACAATTAGCATGAATCATCATCACCTTTATCACTAAAAACAATTAATGGATTCAAACGTCGAGCAACAGATTCACTATCATCTTTCTTAACGACTATCAGAGATTATGATTATGATTATCAACGTTACCCAAAATGTAACACCCTAAGTTATACCCTTGATTTTTATAATAGTTTGTATCATTTCTAGGAAAATATAATTTACAAAACCTGACTTTCATTATCAAAGTTCATAACTTACATCAAAATTAGTCAACTAATAACTAAGTTGAAACATTTAAAAAGATGTTCAAAACATGTTTACATCCCATACACAAACGTTTTAAAGATTCAAACATAGCGGAAGCTTAGATATGTAGTGTTCGGTTCTTCATTTGTCACTTGATCGCCATCCGTAAGATTTGTCAATTTACCTAAAATTTAAAACCATTAAAAACATTAGTTTTAATGATATTGTATAATATAATTCCGAAGTTGAACATCACATTTGAAATGATAAAAACAAAACAACTATTCTGATTCCACCGTAAATTACGGTATCACCGTAATTTACGGTGAACCCTGAAGGTTTCTGGTCACCGTAAATCAGTAGACATTCACCGTAACATGTTTGACCCTTACCGTAAATTACGGTATTACCGTAATTTACGGTGGGACCTGGAATTCAAAGTCTTGTTTGTTTTGTTTCACCTCATTCAAACCAAATCTTGTAATTTACCTTAAATCAACCCATTACATCAATTCTAATATTTCTAATGATGTGATAAATATTAACCAAAAATCATAGCACAATCCATCATATTCCGGAGTATAAATTATGTTTCACTCGATTATTTGACCCGTTTAGATACCAAGAGTTAATCATCAACAATGTAATACATACATCAAATTTCTAACAATTGTTTTGACCCGTCTCACTTGATTAAGACGAAGGTCACTTCCGTGATATATTGAACTATCTTGTTTACCATGTTTTCGAAACTACAACATAAAACTATTAATTAATTCATAATGTAACGAAATGGTAAATTCGTACCTCTAGAGCACGCCTTTCCCCCGTGAATTCCCTCCGGCTTGTCCGCTTGATGATCCGGACTCTTTGCCTAGAAAATTTAGTTTTACAACCTTTTTAGAAATCTTTCCATGACCATAATCACATCATTATGAATCATGATAAATTCTGCGTTTTCCTCCTATTCTAACATTTAACTCTTCGATTAGGCATTTCAACGAACACCTTACGGGTCAGATTTTTCTACAATTATTGCTAAGTTCAAGACTTGCAATTTAACATCTACTTTCACTATAATTAAGCCATTTGTACTCCTTTAAACATTCAAATTAGCTGAATTTCATCATACCATTCAGCTTTTCTCTAGATTAAAATTCATAATCCTAGTACTTGTCTAGTCTCTACACTATCATAAATCACCTACAATGGTAATTATAATTTCTTCAAGTAACATGCAATGATTTTCACAATTTATCATCTAGGGTTTAGTCCTAAACAACATATTACTTCCAGATTCCTTCATGCATGACATATCTAGGTTCAATTTCAGCTCTTCACCATTAACCTAGAATTCATGGTGGAGTAAAATATCAAAATTATACATACCTTTTGATCCCTATGACGAGGTGACCACTAATTCATGTTTAGAATTCGATTTGAAACAGATTTGAGGCTTCAATTTAGTAGATTTTGATGTGAAGCTAGGGTTGGAGAAACCCCTGTGTCGTCCCCTTTCCTCCTGATCGACCAGACACACAAGTTTTGTGTGTTTGGTTTGGTTTTGTTATTATTAGTGATTATCTTTCACATTTGATAAGTTTAACCCCTCTACTATGATTTTCCTTTAAGTTTGAATATCTTAACTATGTTATGAACTATTTCAAGGCTTAAACTTAACTAGGTTAAGTTCCTAGTTGGTAAATTCTTGTTTGTTATTTCATTGAAATTCTAATATAAGGATTTATATTTTCGGGGTGTTAAAAGTTCACCCCCCTTAAAAAGGGTTTCGTCCCCGAAACCGAATTACGTACCAAATAAAGTAGGGTGAAGACGTCGCATCTCTTCTTCGGACTCCCACGTAGTGTCCGAACCTTTCCTATGCTCCCATTTGACTTTAACTTGGTCAATTTGTTTATTTCGTAAATGTTTGACCTTTCTGTCTAAAATCTCCACCGGTCTTACCGCATAATTCAGACTATTATCCACTTCGATATCATCGTAATGAATATAAGTCGTTTCGTCTGCTAGGCACTTTCTTAATTGCGACACGTGAAACGTGCCATGGATTCCACTTAGCTCCTCCGGTAATTCAAGGCGGTAAGCTACCTTGCCTACTCTCCCGATAATTTTAAATGGCCCGATAAACCTTGGGCTTAACTTCCCCTTCTTTCTAAATCTAATAACGCCTTTCCATGGGGACACTTTTAGCATGACCATGTCACCCACTTGAAATTCAATTGGCCTTTTCCTTTTATCAACATACGCCTTTTGCCTGTCTTGAGCCGCTTTCAAGTGTGCCCGAACTTTATCGATCTTTTCGTTCGTGGCTCTTACTATGTCTTGATGGGCGAGTTCACGTGGACCCACTTCACCCCAACAAACCGGGGTTCAACACTTCCTACCGTAAAGCAGTTCGTATGGTGCCATTTTAATACTAGATTGGTAACTGTTGTTATACGAAAACTCGACTAACGGTAGGTGAACATCCCAACTGCCTCCAAAGTCGATTATACACGCCCGTAGCATGTCTCCCAATATTTGTATCGTTCTTTCACTTTGTCCATCCGTTTGAGGATGGTACGCAGTGCTAATGAACAATTTGGTCCCCATTTGTTCTTGGAAATCACGCCAGAAATTCGAAGTAAACCGGGTATCCCTATCAGACACGATGGACACCGGCACTCCATGACGTGCTATGATTTCATTGGTATAGACTTCTGACATCTTTTCTGACGTATAAGTCTCACGAATCGGAATGAAGTGAGCACTTTTCGTCAATCTATCCACCACTACCCATATTGCATCAAAACCACGATTCGTCTTAGGCAACTTGGTTAACATGTCCATTGTAATATGTTCCCATTTCCAAACCGGAATTTCTAACGGTTGGAGTTTGCCATAGGGTTTCTGATGCTCCGCCTTGACTTGTAAACATGTCAAGCATTTTTCCACATACTTCGCTACATCCCTCTTCATTCCGGGCCACCAATAATTTTGTTTCAAATCATTGTACATCTTGGTTGCACCCGGATGAATCGAATAACGGGATTTATGAGCTTCGTTAAGTAGAAGCACCTTTACTCCACAAGTATGTGGGACCCATATCCTTCCGGATCGAGTCTTCAACCCATGATTCCCTTCTGACAAATCTTTCAATTGACCAATTATTCTTTCTTTCTTCCAATTCTCTTCTTTTACTGCTTCTAGCTGCGCCTCTCGAATACGTTCAAGTATACCCGAGGTCACCACGAGTTGCATCGACCTCACTCGTATTGGGACATAGTCCGCTTTTCTGCTTAGAGCATCCGCTACCACGTTTGCTTTTCCGGGGTGATAATGTATCTCACAATCGTAGTCCTTCACCGTTTCCAGCCATCGCCTTTGTCGCATATTTAACTCCTTCTGATCAAAGAAGTATTTCAAGCTCTTGTGATCGGTGAATATGGTGCACTTTACCCCATACAGGTAATGCCTCCATATTTTTAATGCAAATACCACCGCTGCCAGCTCGAGATCGTGCGTGGGATATTTCTTCTCGTGTATCTTCAATTGTCTCGAGGCATAGGCTATTACCTTGCCCCGTTGCATCAACACGCAACCAAGTCCCAATAGTGAAGCATCCGAATAAACCACCATGTCTTCGACTCCGTCCTGCAATGTCAGTACCGGAGCTTGAGTTAGCCTTTCTTTTAGCGTCCGAAACGCTTTTTCTTGATCAACTCCCCAAACAAACTTTACTTTCTTTTGGGTTAGCTTTGTTAGCGGCGATGCAATCTTGGAGAAATCTTGAATGAATCTCCTATAATATCCAGCAAGCCCCAAAAAGCTTCTAATTTCAGAAGGGTTCTTCGGGGGATTCCATTTTGACACCGCCTCTATCTTTGACGGATCCACCAAAACTCCATCGGCACTTATGACATGACCGAGAAATTGTACCTCTCGTAACCAAAAGGCACATTTAGAAAATTTTGCATAAAGCTTCTCTCGTCTAAGTGTCTCTAACACTTCTTGCAAGTGGCGTGCGTGTTCGGCTTCACCTTTCGAATACACCAAGATATCATCGATAAACACGATGACCGACTTATCCAACATTGGCTTGCAAACCCGGTTCATGAGGTCCATGAAAGCCGCGGGCACATTTGTTAGCCCAAATGACATCACGAGAAATTCGTAATGTCCGTATCTTGTGCGGAAAGCCGTCTTCGGCACATCTTCTTCTTTGACCTTTAGTTGATGATACCCCGATCTAAGGTCAATTTTGGAAAACCAATTCGCACCTTGTAGTTGGTCGAATAAATCATCTATCCTCGGGAGCGGGTATCGGTTCTTTACCGTGAGTTTGTTTAACTCCCGGTAATCAATACACATACGCATGCTCCCGTCTTTCTTCCTCACGAACAATACCGGTGCGCCCCAAGGAGACACACTCGGCCTTATGAATCCCTTATCAAGCAGGTCTTGGATTTGGGACATCAACTCTTGTAGTTCCGACGGTGCAAGTCGGTACGGGGCTTTTGCTACAGGTTTCGCGCCCGGAATCAATTCGATCCCGAACTCTACTTCCCGTTCAGGCGGTATCCCCGGTAAATCTTCCGGAAAAACATCTTCATAATCTCGTACTACCGGTACATCTCCAATCTTTCGTGGTTCTTTCTCGGTCTCATTTGCATAAATTATGAATGCCTTGCATCCTCGCTTCATGAGCTTGTGAGCTTTCAACATCGAACATACTATGGGGTTGCCTCGTTTTTCGCCATAAACGGTGACGTGTTTCCCGCTTGGAGATGTTAGTTTTATCTCTTTGCGAAAACACACGACCTTTGCATGGTATTGAGATAGCCAATCCATCCCCACAACTACTTGGAATTCTCCCATCGACATCGGGATTAGATTTATCAAATATTCTTCATCATCGATGCTCAGTTTACAATTTTCACATACATCACAAACAATAAAGCTTTTGTTATTACCTATCTCTACTTCTAAAGGCACAGGTAATTTAGTTAGAACAAATGAAGGATGTCGAATAAACCCATATGAAACAAAGGATTTATTCGCACCCGTATCAAATAACACGTGTGCGGGAATTGAATTTACAGCAAATATACCTGAGACCACGTCAGGTTCAACCTTTGCTTCTGCAGCAGTTAGTTGGAAAGATCTTGCCTTTGCTTTCGGGGCTTCACCTTTCGGTTCTTGCCCATCCTTCTTTCCAACCAGTTCCGGGCATTCCGACTTCTTGTGACCCGTTCGATAACAGTTGTAACAAACCGTCACTTTCTCCGGGCATGACAAAGCCATATGTCCCGTTTTCTTGCATATGGGACAAGGCTTATCCTTGTAACGACATTCGCCCTTATGATTCTTCCCACAAATTTTACAACCTGATGTACTACCTTTAGCATCTGATTTCTTTGCTGATTCATTCGTTCTTGCTTTCTTGGCAGGGCTTGGATTTACATCTTGTGCCCTTCGTTCACCCCGTTCTATACTCTTCTTCAATTCAATCTCCCTTTCCCGAGCAGCATTGACAATCTCGGTAAGGGTCTCGTACTTTGAAGGGGTTATGAACTCTCTATACTCCGCGCTTAGCATGTTATGATAATAGTAGACCTTTTGCTCTTCATTCGTTATCAAATCATCACAGAACTTCATCTTGTCCATAAACATCCCCATGATCTTGTCTATGGATTCACCTTTGTGTCTGAGTTGCATGAATTCTTCCTTGATTTTATTTATGACCGCCTTGGGACTATGGTGTTTAAGAAACGGCGTCTTAAACTCCTCCCAAGTCATGGCCTTAGCCGCTTCACTTCCAATCTCCTTCTTTTTGTTATCCCACCAATCTTTCGCTTGACTCCTTAGTTGACCCGTACCAAAGGCTACGTAGTCTTCTTCGTCACAATGGGTTCTCTCGAATACCCCTTCGATGTCGCTTAGCCATCGTTGGCACACTATTGGGTCAACCTCCCCATTATATGTTGGTGGCTTACAAGCCATGAATTCCTTGTATGAACAAGGCTTTCGTCCTCCACGCTTTTCCTTTGTTACATTTGAATCATCTTCCAGTTTCTTGATTCTATCTTCTACTATTGATAAAACCGTGTTTTGGATTTTATCAATAAAGCCCGACAAACTGTTTTCGATCGCCTTTCCAACCTCTTCGGCAATCACTTCCCTCACTTGTTCAGTGACTCTTGGCACCGCATTATCATTGCCTCCATCAGCCATCTCGATTTCTGAAATGTTTACATAGATTGTTAAACATTCCATTTATAACACATGCTTTACTTGTTTTGATTTAATCAAGTTCATAACTTGATTTAATCATTCTTGTTTCAATTCAATCAAGTTCGTAACTTGATTTAATAATTCTTGTTTCTATTCAATCAAGTCCGTAACTTGATTTAATCATTCTTGTTTCATGCATTTCTTGTTTTTGAGTGAGCTTACACACTCTTTTCATGCTTATTTGTTCATTTCTCATTTTATACATAGTACATAATTATTAACAAAACAAGTTAATTCTTACCGGACGATCGATCAAGCTTGAACCGAACACTTATTGACAACCTTGAGCTCTGATTACCAACTTGTAACACCCTAAGTTATACCCCTGATTTTTATAATAGTTTGTATCATTTCTAGGAAAATATAATTTACAAAACCTGACTTTCATTATCAAAGTTCATAACTTACATCAAAATTAGTCAACTAATAACTAAGTTGAAACATTTAAAAAGATGTTCAAAACATGTTTACATCCCATACACAAACGTTTTAAAGATTCAAACATAGCGGAAGCTTAGATATGTAGTGTTCGGTTCTTCATTTGTCACTTGATCGCCATCCGTAAGATTTGTCAATTTACCTAAAATTTAAAACCATTAAAAACATTAGTTTTAATGATATTGTATAATATAATTCCGAGGTTGAACATCACATTTGAAATGATAAAAACAAAACAACTATTCTGATTCCACCGTAAATTACGGTATCACCGTAATTTACGGTGAACCCTGAAGGTTTCTGGTCACCGTAAATCAGTAGACATTCACCGTAACATGTTTGACCCTTACCGTAAATTACGGTATTACCGTAATTTACGGTGGGACCTGGAATTCAAAGTCTTGTTTGTTTTGTTTCACCTTATTCAAACCAAATCTTGTAATTTACCTTAAATCAACCCATTACATCAATTCTAATATTTCTAATGATGTGATAAATATTAACCAAAAATCATAGCACAATCCATCATATTCCGGAGTATAAATTATGTTTCACTCGATTATTTGACCCGTTTAGATACCAAGAGTTAATCATCAACAATGTAATACATACATCAAATTTCTAACAATTGTTTTGACCCGTCTCACTTGATTAAGACGAAGGTCACTTCCGTGATATATTGAACTATCTTGTTTACCATGTTTTCGAAACTACAACATAAAACTATTAATTAATTCATAATGTAACGAAATGGTAAATTCGTACCTCTAGAGCACGCCTTTCCCCCGTGAATTCCCTCCGGCTTGTCCGCTTGATGATCCGGACTCTTTGCCTAGAAAATTTAGTTTTACAACCTTTTTAGAAATCTTTCCATGACCATAATCACATCATTATGAATCATGATAAATTCTGCGTTTTCCTCCTATTCTAACATTTAACTCTTCGATTAGGCATTTCAACGAACACCTTACGGGTCAGATTTTTCTACAATTATTGCTAAGTTCAAGACTTGCAATTTAACATCTACTTTCACTATAATTAAGCCATTTGTACTCCTTTAAACATTCAAATTAGCTGAATTTCATCATACCATTCAGCTTTTCTCTAGATTAAAATTCATAATCCTAGTACTTGTCTAGTCTCTACACTATCATAAATCACCTACAATGGTAATTATAATTTCTTCAAGTAACATGCAATGATTTTCACAATTTATCATCTAGGGTTTAGTCCTAAACAACATATTACTTCCAGATTCCTTCATGCATGACATATCTAGGTTCAATTTCAGCTCTTCACCATTAACCTAGAATTCATGGTGGAGTAAAATATCAAAATTATACATACCTTTTGATCCCTATGACGAGGTGACCACTAATTCATGTTTAGAATTCGATTTGAAACAGATTTGAGGCTTCAATTTAGTAGATTTTGATGTGAAGCTAGGGTTGGAGAAACCCCTGTGTCGCCCCCTTTCCTCCTGATCGACCAGACACACAAGTTTTGTGTGTTTGGTTTGGTTTTGTTATTATTAGTGATTATCTTTCACATTTGACAAGTTTAACCCCTCTACTGTGATTTTCCTTTAAGTTTGAATATCTTAACTATGTTATGAACTATTTCAAGGCTTAAACTTAACTAGGTTAAGTTCCTAGTTGGTAAATTCTTGTTTGTTATTTCATTGAAATTCTAATATAAGGATTTATATTTTCGGGGTGTTACAAGTTCACCCCCCTTAAAAAGGGTTTCGTCCCCGAAACCGAATTACGTACCAAATAAAGTAGGGTGAAGACGTCGCATCTCTTCTTCGGACTCCCACGTAGTGTCCGAACCTTTCCTATGCTCCCATTTGACTTTAACTTGGTCAATTTGTTTATTTCGTAAATGTTTGACCTTTCTGTCTAAAATCTCCACCGGTCTTACCGCATAATTCAGACTATTATCCACTTCGATATCATCGTAATGAATATAAGTCGTTTCGTCTGCTAGGCACTTTCTTAATTGCGACACGTGAAACGTGCCATGGATTCCACTTAGCTCCTCCGGTAATTCAAGGCGGTAAGCTACCTTGCCTACTCTCCCGATAATTTTAAATGGCCCGATAAACCTTGGGCTTAACTTCCCCTTCTTTCTAAATCTAATAACGCCTTTCCATGGGGACACTTTTAGCATGACCATGTCACCCACTTGAAATTCAATTGGCCTTTTCCTTTTATCAACATACGCCTTTTGCCTGTCTTGAGCCGCTTTCAAGTGTGCCCGAACTTTATCGATCTTTTCGTTCGTGGCTCTTACTATGTCTTGATGGGCGAGTTCACGTGGACCCACTTCACCCCAACAAACCGGGGTTCGACACTTCCTACCGTAAAGCAGTTCGTATGGTGCCATTTTAATACTAGGGAGAATGGTTAGAGAGAGAGAGAGAGGATAAGAGAATGTTTCTAGGGATTTTGATTTCCCCCAAAATCCTACACACTCTGTGGAAGTGGAGTACAGGATAAAAAGCCATTCAGATACACTAAAAAATACCGATGGTTGTGGATGGTTGTGGTGGTGGTTGTGTGGCGGCCATTGAACCTCCTCTGTCTCCGGCGACCATTGAACCTCTCCGGCGACCATTGAACCTCCTCTGTCTCCTTCCGGATGGTTGTGGTGGTGGTTGTGTGGCGGCGGCAGTTGCGGTGGTTGTGGTGGTGAATGGCGGCGGCAGTGGCGGTGGTTGTGGTGGTGAATGGCGGTGGCATTGAACCTCCTCTGTCTCCTTGAAGAAGAACTGTGTATATGATATTTATATATATAATAACAATTAATAATAAAAATAATAATAATAATAATAAATAAAGGGTAAGATTACCAAAATACCCTTGCCTATAAGGGTCATACTACCTTTGACTGAGTATAGGGGGTAATGTTGCGACATAAGAGTTAACAGTGGGGGGTAAAATTGCAATTATTTCGTTAGGGGGGGTAAGAGTGCCAATCACCCCTAACCTCAGGGGGTAAAATTGCAATTTACTCTTTTCAATATTATCCAGAATTTATCATCTTCTTGTTCAAAAGCTCACCTAAACAATATAAAGATAGATTAAAATAGAACAAAAAGGTAAAGTTTAAGTTAAGTTTGAATATTCAAACAGATAAGATTTTGAAAGTGAAGGTGTTATGGGTGCCCATGCCCCTAGCACATTTATTTTCCCCCTTTTTCCCATCAATAAAGCATTCAATAAAGATCATTATTTTTAATTTAACAATCATATTTAGATAATGTGTAGTGGTTAGCTCAATAATGCCTCCACCATGGGGCGTTTTCTGCCTTGTGGCAGTCCAGTCAGCATGGAGACATTGTTGGGCGTTTTTGCAAAAGTGGCGTAGTGGAATAACGCCCCATCCAATCATTACACAATTATTTATTTTTTTTAATTAAAAACTTAAAATACTTCATTAAATTAAAAAAATACAATACTAAAAAATTACATTGC
>JARYGA010040412.1:0-55084 GCA_030545235.1 Helianthus tuberosus
TTTTAAAGGCATGTTCTTCCCCCAAAACAGTATATAAAACAGTAAAAGAGAGGTTTAGTGACACTCACATTTGGGTGCGTTTATTTTATCGCAATCCCTAAAATTGAATCTACATATCCTAATTTAATACGAATAATTTAATAACCAATTATTCCACTAACATCTAAGTTTACTTAGAATTTTTACAAAACTCTGAGATTTTCTCAAAAAGTCTTTGTTTTGATGATGTTGGCATATATATATATATGTGTGTGTGTGTGTGTGTGTGTATGTTCATATATATACATATTAAGGTTTTTGCGAGTTGAACGATTTTATTGGTGAACCTCAAAATGTTTTACTTGTTATTATGTCCACTTATATACAATATATCTACGATTTGCGCTTCGTAATATATTTGTGTATATATATAGACATGGACATATATCATAATTCATGTATTTCATTAATTCATGCATTTTAACATTCTTAAAGCACTTAAAACCAAATAACTCCTCAAGTTAACCTAGGCATTATTTTCATGCTCAACACCTAAGTTATACACATAACGTGACTTTTAGCGTAATTCACCGTTTTAATCGCACAAACGCATAAACATAGTATTAACTCCGATTATCATGTATACACTTAACATATCACATTACTCATACTCATATTCATATATCACTTTGTCAAACATAAAGTTTACCCGTGAACAATCCATTTTCGCATACGTCGAAATATGCGTAGTATAACGTTTTCGGCAACGTTTTCGGGTGTCGGAAGTCACGTGTGACTAACCAAACACCAAAGTTACTTAATATTAGTAAAGATACTTATATTTATTTTAAAAACATCAGTTTATAATCTGTTTTAAAACAGTTTTGCAAAATTTGCTTAAAAAGCTGATTTTTACCGTTTTTAACGCATAGTCTTGTACCGAATTTTACTGTAACCATCCCAAATCGTCTTGACTTCATATTTTAACATAACACATGTTATTTACTGAATAAAATGGTACTTATACTCATGTTAGTGCAGGTTTCATGTAAGACACATAAATCATGCAATTTCACGCATTTTACTACTTTTTAAGCTACATGTTGTTAGGGATAGAATTTTATAGTCTATGGATCACGGATCCTCAAGTGCAGCCAGGATCACGGATCCTCACTTCAGTTTGAATTAAGGATCCTCAGAAGACGTTGCAGGAATAAGGATCTATGATCCTCATTGTTATCCTTATACTAACAATTGTTTCCATTATATTTGAACTTATTTTGCAGGAGTATTCGAGTGGGACATGGTCTTGCCGAGATTCCAGGGGAATATGCCTTCTAATTCTACACGTGCATTGCCTTCGTGACCGTTATGGAGATCGTGGGAAGCTAGCATCTTTTGAGGATTGTTAGTTAGCTAGTTTATTTCTATTTTTAATGGGGATAACAAGCTTGTTTAGAACATAAGAATTATTAGCAACACACTACACTCGAGCTCTCAACAACTCTCGGAGATTACATACATTTTGCACTATAGTTAACCTTGTACCAAGCTTGTTATCATCCCGATTTGTAAACATCATTTGTTTAATATAGTTAGTGATCGGTAGTTTCCATCACCCGAGGTTTTTTGTGCCGGAGATCAAACATTGATCAAGGGATTTTTCCTCGTATAAATCCTTGTGTCCAACATTCATTTCATTCATACATTTGTTCATTAATTCAAGCATCACACCTCACAAAATCGGATTTGGTTGCATTATCCTTGTGTGATTTTTTGACCAAAACAGTTTGGCGCCCACCGTGGGGCAATTGGTGCTTCAATTCTGAGAAATTTTGTTCATTTCATTCATTTCGGTTCATTACCTTTAACTACATGGCTTCTCAAGCGAAGAACACTTCAAGCTCTATGCCGGCGATCACATCTTCACAGGGCATTCCACCTTTGCCACCTGTTTCTTCTGGATCCCAGAAGAATGCTGAGAATGCTGCGAAGAAACAAACCCCCGTTTTCCCAAAACCAACTTCTGCTGCTTCTTATGGTCCCACTAACAATGATCTTTATTCTTTGATTTTGCAGATGAGGGACTACATGCAACAGTAGGACAAAACCAATGACAGGATCCTTCGAGAGATTGATGACATCAAGAAATTGAAGAGACTAGTGGAGGATCACTCTCCTTTGATGCCGAGATCACTGAATTTCGACACTCCAGTCATAACTGCCCAATACTCTGCAGCATCAGATGTCCAGTACCAGGGTGGATCATTAGGAATGCGTTATGGATCATCGGCAATAACACAGGCTCAAGGATCCTACTTTCAGCCTTCAGGATCCTCTCTTCAGCCTCAGGGATCCTCCATCCAGCACCAAGGATCCTTTTTCAGTTCTGGAGGATATATGGGAGCGCACACGGTACAAGGATACTCAATCCAGGGTCAAGGATCCTCTTCTCAGGTTCAAGGATCATCCTCTCAGGTCTACGAATCCTCTCAGGTTCAAGGATCCTCCTCTCAGGTTCAGAGATCCTCATCTCAGGTTCACGGATCCATGGATTATCCTCCAAGACCCCCAGTCTCGGTGTATCAAGGGTCCAACATCTTTCAAGACCAAGGATCCTTAAGAAGTGCAGAACCTAGAAGTTCAGAGATTCATTTGGGAGACTTCATACCTATGCAGACTATTGCTTCATCTGGTCCCTCAATTATACCAGAGTCTCGCCAATATGGATTCACATCAGGAATTCCAAACCTGAATCCTTCAGGAGGTAACACTTTAAATAATTCTTATAATACTAACCATGGCTTTGTGTAGGCTACAGGCATCAACCAAGCTATGGCTAGGGAATTGCAGAAACTCAAGGATATGATATCCAGGAGTGGTTAAGCCCATTCCTGAAATTCCAGATGGAAGCCACAAGATATCTCGCTTTGCACCACCTATTTGTGATGTAGAGATACCAAAGAGGTTTCAAATACCAAGCATGAAGCTCTATGATGGTACAACTGATCCGGAAGAGCATATAGCTCAATACAGGGAGAGAATGGAGATCAACCCCATTCCTGAAAGGTTGAAAGAAGCATGTCTGTGCAAGGGTTTCAGATCCACACTGACAGGATCAACTCTTAAATGGCTGCTAAGTCTTCCCCCTTTCTCTATTACTTCATTTGCCAATATAGTTAATTTGTTTAATAGCCAATTTTCATGCAATAGGAGATTTGAACGATTAACTAGTGATCTTTATAGGGTGACACAAGGTCAAAATGAATCACTTAGAGATTATATCACTAAATTCAGTAGAGAATCCTTAGAGATTCCTAATTTGGATATTGCTACGGCTGTAGAAGCTTTCAAAATGGGTTTACTTAAGGATTCACAGTTCTATGATGATCTTGTCATGACCCCTTACAGGAACCTTGATGAAGTAAGAACCAAGGCCCTTAAGGATTACCTATCCTCAGCTCCCGCCTTAATGAAACCAGAAAAAGGGGATATATTATCCTTATATTTGGCAGTATCTTCTAAAGAAGTAAGTGCAGTCCTTGTTAAGGATCATGAGGGTACACAACATCCTGTATATTATGTAAGTAAAAGTTTGCTTGATGCTGAATCCAGGTATTCACATTTAGAAAAACTTATCCTTGCTTTGATTATGGCCTCTACTAAATTACGCCATTATTTTGAAACTCATGCAATTATTGTTAAGACTAACTTTCCAATTAAGAATGTTCTCAGGAAACCTGAAATGTCGGGAAGGATGGCTAAATGGGCAGTAAAGCTTAGTGCTTATGATATAAGATATGACCCAAGAACTGCCATTAAATCCAAAGCCTTAGCTGACTTTGTGGCTGATTTCAGTAGTGATCTATAAAGGGAAGCTGAGTTAGAAGTTCAACAGCTTGAAGAGACTAAGGATCCTTAGATACTCTTCACAGATGGGGCTTCAAATATCAAGGGAACTGGACTAGGAGTACTACTAAAATCGCCACAGGGGGACATCATACCCCACTCCATTGCTTGTGAGTTTCAAACTACTAATAATGAGGCTGAGTATGAAGCCTTGATAGCTGGTTTGCAAATTGCCAAGCACATGAGCATCAGGTATCTTGAGGTACATGTAGATTCACTGTTAATTACTAATCACTTTAATGGTTCTTATGCTGTTAAAGGTGAAAGACTAATCAAATATCTAGAGATAGTCAAGAAATTGGTAGACTCTTTTGCTTCTTTTAGTCTGACACAGGTACCCAGAGAAGAAAATGCAGAAGCTGATGCTTTGGCCAACCTTGGATCATCATTGAAGATTCCAGAGGATATTAGAATTCCCATAATCCATATCTTGACTCCTGCTATTGAGGATCACACAGCTATGGAAATAGTAGAGGATTCTGCAATCATACCTAGTGATGGTGCACAATCACATTCAGGATCCTGGATCCTCCCAATCATGAGATATATACAACATGGAGAGATTCCTGCTGGAGAAAATCCTAGAGCTTTCAAAGTCAAGGTATCTCAATTTACAATATTAAATAACATGTTATATAAACGATCTCTTGCAGGTCCATATCTAAGGTGCATCGAGGATCCTGAAATCCAAGAAGTTCTTAAGGATTTTCATGAAGGAGATTGTGGAAACCACACTGGGGGCAGAGCTCTGTTTTCAAGGATCCTTAGGACATGATACTATTGGCCTACTATGAAGAAGGATGCTGTGGATTATGCCAAGAAATGTGATGCTTGTCAAAGACATAGCAATATCCTTCACCAACCAGCAGAGCTCCTGCATCCTATATCCTCTTCTTGGCCATTCATGAGATGGGGAATGGATATAGTTGGCAAACTTCCAAAAGCACCAGGAGGAAAAGTGTTTATGCTTGCCATGACTGATTACTTTTCCAAATGGATAGAAGCTGAAGCATTTGCACAAGTCAGAGAAAAGGAAGTTATATCCTTTATTAAAAGAAACATTATTACCAGATTTGGTATTCCTTCTGAAATTGTTTGTGATAATGGATCTCAATTTATTGGGAGTAGAACTACTAACTTTTGTGACAGTTGGGGGATTAAGATGATAACTTCAACACCAGTCCACCCACAAGCTAATGGTCAAGCTGAATCATCTAACAAGATCATCATCAATAACTTGAAGAAGAAGCTTGGATCCAAGAAAGGAAAATGGGCAGAAGAGCTACCTTATGTGTTATGGGCTGATAGGACAACTCCCAAGAATGCTATTGGCCAGACTCCATTTTCTTTAGTGTTCGGAGCAAAATCAGTGATCCCTGCAGAGATGGTAGTCCCTACTGCAAGAACAAGCATCCGTGATCCTGAAGGAAATGCTGAAAACTTGGTTCAAGACTTGGATACCATAGAAGAACTAAGGGATTTGGCAAGGATAAGATTGGCTAGTTATCAACAAAGGATGGCAGGAGCTTATAACAAGAATGTCAGGATCAGAAAGTTTCAAGTTGGTGACATGGTGTTAAGGAAAGCATTCCAGAATACCACAAATCATGCCGATGGTAAGTTAGCACCAAAGTGGGAAGGCCCCTATCTTATTGAAGCTGAGGCAGGAAAGGGGGCATATCGTTTATTGACAATGGAAGGTGATCTATTGCCAAGAGCTTGGAATGCTGTCCATCTAAAGAGATACTTCATGTAAGAAGGATCCAGGATCCTTGGCCATCTTCATATCTGGTATACATTAAGGATCCTTAGAGGATACATGATCCTCATTCTGGTAATGATCTGATTCTAATCTTTTAATTCATTTTATTACAAGGAGAAAGATCCAGTATCCTTTATCCTTTTTTACTAAGCTTTAAGTTTTGCAGAAGTGGGTGCATCCTTGGCAAAGGATCAAGTATCCACAGAAGTCTCCTAAGTTTTATGGGCTTGTCCCCAGTTTTATGGGTTTATCCCCAGTTTTTGGGCATGTCCCCAGTTTAAGGTATCTACTACCTTCGCCAGTAGCGCACGATTATCCTGGTGCAGTTAAAGGCAATGGGACCAGTACCCGCTTTAGGGGCTGACAATTTCATTGTACTGGCTGTATTCAGGATCCTAAGTATAATGGTAGACGTACCATACATCCGTTCCTAAGGTTTCTAACGTTTTCACATTAGCTAAGGTTTTGGCATTTTCATGTCACTAAGTTTGGATAGTCGCCAGTAAGGGCGATACTCCAGTTTACACAAGATCCTTTGGGCTTGTCCCCAGTTTTTGGGCTTGTCCCCAGTTTTTTGGGCTTGTCCCTAGTTTTTTGGGCTTGTCCCCAGTTTATTGGGCTTGTCCCCAGATTGTTGGGCTTGTCCCCAGACACTAACTCTTCCTTTTGCAGCCGGCTTAGTCCCAAGTTATGTCTTATTTCAGGTTTCTAAAGCTAAACAGTTAAGGATCCTGGATCCTAACTTCATACAAGGTTTGTTTTTTGGTTATCATGATTGTAAACATCAAGGATTTAGGATCCTAATTTGGATTCTCTAGTATGATCTTTATTTACTTTAATTTTATTCTTGATTTACCAATGTTACCCTTGATCTTTGACAACATGATATATGATCCTAAAATTATCTCACTTTTTAAACTTTTCGATTATAGGATATTTGATCCTTGATCATATCCTAAACTTTTTGACATAAACTAATTTTTATACTTTCATTATTAACTTGTAAGTTCAAAGGAATATGCAATAATAATTGAAAGGTAAGTAGACACAGAATGAACAACAGAAGATAGCCAAAAGTTAAAGGTTTTATTTATTCATCCATAGTTAAACCCTTTAAAGGTTGTCAAAATTACCTACCCCAAGCATCTACCAGCAATACGTGGCCCGTCCGCTGGGGTAGGTAAAGGGTGTCCATACTAAAAAAGTTCCGAGTCATGCAGGAAATAAAGATGGCAGGATAATAGTGGCTTCATCCCCTAAATAGAGGATCCCTTCACCAGCTATCATCCTACCTATTGTCCCAAGGATCCTTGATCCTTAAACCTAAATACTATTGTTTAGTTACAGACCAGCATTGTTTAAAACATCACAACCAAAAAACCATTAAACCATACAAAAAATGGGCTCTGGCCGCGTCTAGATAAATCCATCATCACCCATTGCTGCAGCCTAAACCTTTGCTGCTTCATCACCACCTTTACCAGCTGCCTCCACCACTGGATCCTTCACCCCGCTGCTCCCAGCTCCATCGGCTGCTGTCTCCTCAACATCATGCTCGTCATCCAGCTCCGCCAGCCTTTGCCTCCTGGTCCCAGGCAGACCTGTCAAAAGCAGGATCCTCAGCCTCTTTGGCCATTTGCAGCTTGATCTTGAGCATGGCAATTGTAGCAGAAAGCTTTGCCCCTTCTATCACCTCTGCCTTCTCCTGCTGGGCTTTGATTTGAGCCAAGACCACCTCCTCCTGCAGCAGATTCACATCCTTCTCAAGGGAAGAGATTTTCTTGCCTTTGGCCTGGAACAACTGCTGGAAGTCCAGGTTCTTCAGCTCAGCCTCTGCCAGATTGTGATCAAGGAGCATTTGGATCTCAGCAAATTTCTGCATAAAAGAAGTATATGGTCAGGATCCGTTATCCTCAAAAAGGGAAGTTCAGACCTAAGGATCCAGGATCCTTACCTCAGAGACATACTCCTCGAACTGGTGTTGGATGAGAGGGAGGCCTTCAGTGGGCTCAGCGGACTTTCTCTTTTTGGCACCTTTGCCCCGTGTGCTCATGCCCTTAGGATTTGGGATGCTGGGACTGGCAGCTAGTTCCTTCTTGATGGACTTTGAGGAAGCAAATGCATCAAGATCACTGACACTGAACCTGGAAGCTGATTTAGAGTATTTTCCAGCGCCTACAAATACAAAACACAGATAAGTATTCATACTTTACTCTTATTTAAACATTTATTTATTCAAGGATATGGATACTTACTTGACATTGTGTAGGAACCGGAAGAGACTGCTTGTGAATCCTGTATCTTGGCTTGAAAAGTTATAACTGCAGGGTCAAGCTTCCAAAAAGCAGCAATTCTTTCTTTTGTTGCAGGAGTTTCTTGAATGTGAGAGAGCGAGATAGCTGCACAACAAAAACAGAGAAAAGGATCAGTTATCCCTAAAAGGAAAAGAGTCCTACTATGATCCTTGTCCAAGGATCCTATATCCTACCCTGGGTGATCCATCTTTTGGGGAGGTTCTTCCCTTCTAGAATAGAGTCCCTCCTTACAAAGAAGAACTGGTTCTTCCAGTGGGTATCATTTTTGGTGGTTTTGAGGATTGGATGAGGCTGACCAGGTTTATGCTTGAACAAAAAAAGGTAAGAACCATGACTGACAAGGTTGTATAACTGACTCAACTCGGACAACCCTATTTCAACACTTTCCTGCTCAATGATGTTTTCAAGAGTGTAAAGAACTCTCCACATCATTGGCATGGCTTGTATATAGCACATGCAAGTGAGGGTGAAGAATGATTTGGTTAGAACAGGGAAGGGATAAGAAAACCCTATCAGAAAAGGGGTTGCCAGAAAAGTGACCCAAGCATCGGAGATACAATCGCTCTTCATTGAAGAGTCGAAGGACCTGAAGACAGTTTCTGTCGGGAAGCAATGACGAATCCGATCAATTTCAGGATCGGTGAAACGACAGAGCTCCAACAAAGTGTTTTTGGTTACACCCTGGCTCTTCAGGGGGCTGTCCTTTTTAGGATCCTTAGCAGGTGAGGATCGGAGGGTCATCTTCGCCATGGATGCTCGGAGATTAAAGGATCGGAAGAAAAGAATTTAAAGAGAAGGAAAGAGAGAATACCTGTTTGCATCTTTGGATGAGGATTTATGTCACACCCCGACCACGTAAAACAACAAATCGTGGCGGAAACGTCGGGGAGTGTTGTAACAGAATCATTGTTTCACAACCATGGATTAAATAGTTTTATTTTATTGAATTATTGAACTCATTGTTTTAAAACAATTCAGATAAATACAAATAATTGTTTCTCAGTTTTATAGTCGCTAAGGCACAAGTCCATCCTATGTGTAGCATGCATCAACAATCATCACATAGCAGTACCTGAAACATATGTGAAAATAGGTACGTCAGCATAAAAATACCTGTGAGTAACATAGGTTTTGTGAATCAGATTCATGGCTTTGGATAGTACAAGGAAAAGGTTTTGCGTTTATAAAAATAGCCATGAATCCATATAAAAAGTTTAGTTTCGAAAATACAGTGCTTTGATAAAAGGTTTGTAGTATATACAAAACATATTTTGGTTTTGAAAAGTTCGTATAAATAGTATAACAAAGTATACTTTAGTTTTGAAATAGTTAAATAGATAGTATATCAAAATATACTTTAGTAAATAAAATAATAGATTTGGTAGTATATCTCAAGTATACTTTGGTTAGAAAATAGCATATTAAGCTATGCTTTGGTTTGAAAATAGCATATCAACTATGCTTTGGTTTGAAAATAGCATATCAACTATGCTTTGGTAGTATATCAAAATATACTTTAGTTTATGAAATAACAAAGTCGGTAGTATATCAAGCTATACTTTGGTAAAACAATATTATGTTGGATTTTGTACATAGTATATCAAAATATACTTTGGTAGATCACATTTGAGAGCACATCAAACTGTACTTTGGTAGTATATATATACAAAAGAAATTGTGATTTAGTATTTAATCAAGCCTTAGTGTATCAAACTACACTTTGGAGACTATAGAAATACCACAAAGGCAATTTCTATTTGGTTAAAATTTGGTTTCTGACATTCCATACAACAGGAATGGGGTGTCTAATCCTATAGCGCTATATCGTACTACCAATCGACTGGGTGAATGTATAAATTAAGTACAATCCAATGATTTATAATCTTTGAAAAATTAGTGTTTAAACCATAGATAATCGTTTAATTTGTCAAAAGAATAAAGACTAAGCATGTGTAATCATATAGTTACAAATCGTGAAAATAACAAATAGGCACATATGTTTCACCCCAAAACAATTGAAAACAGTAAAAGAGGGGACTACGTACTCACTTGAGATTGCAAGTATCCTTGATTAAGTGTCCAAACAAAGCTCGGGAAATCAAGGTATCAAGTGGCACCTAGTATGGAATCACTATGTTAAATAATCGGATCCTAAATCGGGAGATATGATTGAATGAGGTTCTATAAATCAAATGAGTATTGGCACTCATATGGCATGATTTAATAGAGCTAACATTCTGATTTGAAAGTCTACCTAAGTGCTTTTGACCCGTTTCGACCCATTATGGTAGTAATAGCTACTATAACGCGTCGTTTGCGTAAAACTATGGTCGGATGGTTAACTATGTGCTATGTCAAGTCTTACATGCCCAATTATCCCTAAACATGTTACTAAATCAGATTATATGTCAAAAACATGTTCACATATGCAAAATACGGATTTAGGCTTCAAAAGGGCGTTTTGGTCATTTCCTATGGGCATACAAGCTACTTAACAAATAACTAACCAACCCTATGTGATCATAAGGTATAACCTCAGAGGTTATTCCCTATGCAACTATGATCACTAAACTTGGTCGGATCCTAATGATCGACCAAACGGGTCGGGTTCGAAAGTCTAAGCGGTTGTTTAGACCGCTTAACTTACGACCCTAAACAAGCACTAAACTAATAGTGACGAGTTAAACATGTCAAAACATGTTTAACCTACTTAGAAAACTGTTTTGGTATCAAAACAAAGTGTTTTGATACCTAAAAGTAGTTCCGTGGCAAAATGCGTGCTAAAACGCATTTTGACCGAAACTTTGACTCGTCACTACACCTAGTTAACGTGGTAATCAGTAGGTATAATCGCTAAGGATTATAACCATCGTGATTACAATCACGTTGCAAAGTTCAAACGAACTTTGCGTTGACCATTGACTGGTCAAACTAAAAGTCAAACACTATTTGACTTTTAAGCTAGGAAAGCAATAAAAGAATGAAGGAAGCTTACAAAGGGTCCTTGCTTGAACTTGATCTTATAATTCTCAGGTATGAAGTTATAAAACCCCAACTTAGAGAATTTAGATCAAGTGTGAAGAAACAAATGAAATGGCCAAGCTATTTATACTTGTAGCAAACTCACAAGATCAAGACACTTGTTTGTGTAACTTCCAAGCAATAATCATGGCCATACAAGTGTTAAGAGCTGATTAGAAGCCTTGGAGAGGTGTTAACTTGGTTAACACACTAAGAAATTTACATAAACAGCCCCTGGATTATCAATAGAATGCTAAAAATCAGTTTCTGTCGCTGGGCCTTTTTACGCGGCCCGCGTAAGATAAGAGACAGGCCTACGCGACCCTCCTACAACCAGCAGATCAGCAAAAGTTTCCATATTAACAGCTTTAGTCCCTGCACTTGTTTGAGCTCATTTTTGGCACTTTTAACACCCGTTAAGCCATTTTCAAGGCTCTATAAGGTGGTCAAGGTATAGAGGACTCAAAATGTGCTCGGAAAACTCTCGGATGTCGGCTCGTTTGGTCGTACGGTCGCGTTATTCGTTAAATTACGACGAAACTCAAACGGACGCGAAAACGAACCAAATTAAGCGACGAGCGGTATTTTTGCATGCCGATCACTAAAATAAAAATATTTTAGTGTGTACAAAAATTTTGGACGTCTAGATGTGGTCAGAACGTATGATATGCGCGAAAATCCAAACTTACGCCGTTTTTGACACTTTTAGTCCCTGTAAGATCATATAAGCATATTTTCGCACACCGAACCGCTCAAAGCTTATTTCTAAGCTATGTTTAGGCTATATATGGTATGTTTAGCTTATGATCAAGTTTCGGACTGTACGTTGCCTTACGAAATGGTAGACTTTTGCAAGTTGACGCAAATAGTCCCTGTGAGCGAATAAACTTGTTTTTGCCATACCAAACCCTTTAAAACTTATTTCTAAGTTATGTAAAGGTTATTTTAGGTATGTTAAGCTTATGTCACTGTTCTGGAGTGTTTGTTGCATTAAACTGATTGCATTTACGCATCAGTTCGCGTATAACTTTCTAGAAAGCGATTTAAAGCTCGAAATCGAACAAGAATTGATATGTGCAAATGATACACATATTTTTACAAATCACCAAGTATGAAACACAATATTTCATTGGATTTTCATTTGTGTGATGGTCGTAGTGACACAGGTGTCACAGTCTCCCATACTTTAGGAAATTTCGTCCCGAAATTTAATTTTAGAGGAAACTTGATGACAACTGTGATGGCTTCGCTTTCAAATGAATCCTTTGTACCCTAAGTAAAACTCTGGGCCACGTTTGGATCCTTAGCGAATTTGTTAATTGTTAAAGTGTTGTCGCTGTAGTAACAAAAACATGGGGTTTCGAACAACGGATATGAGAATGTTTCCTATGAAGACTATTATAGGAAACTTGTGTGTGCTTGAATCGGAGTCAGAGAGATAAAACAATATTGGTCAAGGTCCAGGACTTCTTGTAACTTAAATAACGCTACGTTCGCAATGTAATAAGGAACACTTATATATAGGAAGTACCAGCGGCGTATCCACCATGCCCTTTTTACATTGTTCCCGTCTTGTTATTCTTATCACTATAGGTCTTAATACATGAGGAAACTTGCTGTGGTTTCTGTGCACTGAATTCCATAATTACGTATGCATCCATAATTACGTAATTCCTTGCACAGTCCGCATAGTTCATTTTATAATGTGTAGGGTAAAATCAATCGAACAAACATGAAATGACTTGACTAGATCACCAAAGGATCTTTTTTAATTAGATCAATGAACGATCTTTTTAATTAGATCAACACATGATCTCCTTAACTAGACCGTCGTACGATCTTTTTAAATAGACCTTTTAAAGGATCTTCTTAACTCTGAACCAAATAATCGTTTGAAACAACACTTTGGAATCCAAGGTTCTTACTATTTGCATAGAAATCCCCTTAAGGAATTTATGATAGTACTTTGAGTATCCTTCTGAGAATCTAACATATGAAAATACGGAAGATTCTACCAGGACTTAGATAGCAAGCTTTAGAATTACACATAAACACAAAATCACAAAACTATGCATTCGTTAATTTAGTTATTAGCTCGTTCGTTAATTTAAATTAATGCATTTTGAAGTACACTAGAAATCCAATCACGGACTTCGATTGGTACTTTAAGTATCCCTAAGAGTCTAGCTATGAGATAGGAAGACCTTATAAGGATTTGGCTTTGTCTGTCTCGTGACATTTGTATTAAGGCACATAAGGAATCCAATTAAGGACTCATGAAAATACCTTTAGATATCCAATCAAAGATTTGAAATGGTATTTCAAGTATCTGTTTAAGAATTTTGAAATTTGTACCTTGTACTTTGTTTCTTAAAAGAAACTGGTACTTAGGATTTTTGGGGAGATCACTAGTGATCATAAAAATGAAAGAACCACATGAGTAGTTTGTTTTGTTAGGAACGTGGTTCCTTGGTGTCAGCATCGTATGGATATGTCAACACACACACAATCGTATCAGTTTTGGAAATAAAATTTGAAACAACAAATTTATTTATAACAACTGAATTGTTTCAAGCGTCTAAGATAACAAGGAGAATATAAGAAGTCTAATTGTTCACTGCTGCATTGTCGTTTGCGTTTGCCTCGTTTATGTTAAACACTCGTCTGCGTGCTGGATATGCGTTAACAAGTCTTGGGCAATTGTTCCGGTAGTGAGTAAGATCACCACAGTTATAGCACGATCCAGGTGGAAACTGTGCTTGAACAGCAGCAGGATTTGCCGCATTTTGGTTTTGGATAACATGACGGCAGGTATTGACCAAACGTCCGAATCGCCCATAGTGGGTACATTTGTGGCACGGTGTCTGATTCACATGATGACGGTTGCATTTTGTCACACCCCGACCACGTGAGACAACGAAACGTGGCGGAAACGTCGGGGAGTGTTGTAACAGAATTAATTGTTTCAAATCCATGGCAATTAAAGTTTCGTTTTATTAATCAAACATGAGAGTTTACAATGTTTTAAACAAGAAACAAAGAGTACATAACACAAATTAACTAGTTCTTGCTTTGTTTTAAGTCACTAAGGCACAAGTCTGCCTAGGTGTATCTTGATCAATCCTATGCATCAATTCCTGAAAACACATGTGAAAATAGGTACGTCAGCATAAAAATGCCTGTGAGATACATAGGTTTTGTGAAAATAAGATTCATGACTTAAGTTTAAGAAAATGTTTAATAAAATTTAGCCATGGACCTTGTAAATCGATTTGTTTTTGTAAATCATTTGAAAAGAAATAAGACCAGATGATATGTATAAATAAGAGAATAATGTATGGTTAAATGAATAACCAGGTAAAATGAGTTTGTATAGGATAAGTTGTTTGTAAAACAATGTCTTGTGAAAAGTATGTTATTTGTATAAAATGTTATATGTCTCAAATTGAAATGATTCAAATAACGCTACAATATGTAATACCATACAAACACTTATATATAGGAAGTACCAGCGGCGTATCCACCATGCTTGTATCATATTACACACGCCTCGTTACTTAAATCACTTACTCAAACCAAACCATCAAGATGTAATGTTTAACAATTGTAGAAATGTTTAGGTATAGTCAAATGTCTATTGTCAAATCGTTCACATGGTTCAATAGATACAAATGGTTCACATAATGTAATATAATGTGTTCATATGCTGGATGAGCATATGCAACAAATTGTAATGTAAAACAATGTACTAAGTATGCACACAATGGACATACATAGCATGAAATGTAATGTAAATCATGTACTATAAATGTACTAATGAACATAGCAAGTATATGATGTGAAAACATGGAAAGCATGAAAGTAACAAGTAGGCACATGTGTTTCACCCCAAAACAGTTTGAAAACGGTAAAAGAGGGGTCTATGTACTCACTTGAGATTGCTCAATAGACTTTAGATATCCACCAAGCAAAGCTAGAAGATCACGAATATCAAACGGCACCTAATATAGGCATCTACATTAATAAACGGACCTATATCGGAGGATCGGATAGAATGAAGGTTCGTAAACCAAATGAGCATGGAAACTCATGTAATATGGTTTAACAAAGCCTACATACTAAAATGAAACCTAACCTAAGTGCTTACGACCCATCACGACCCGTTTAGGTAGCTTATGCTACTTTAACGCGTCGTTCGCGTGAAACGCGTTCGGACCGCCTAACTAGTCCTATGACAAGTAAAATATGCCTTAACATGTCTAATATTGTTGCCAAATCAGTTTAGATATCAAAAGTTATGTTACATATGCTTAAAATGAATTTTGGCGTAAAAAGGGCATTTTGGTAATTTACCTAAGGCATATATACTACCTATCATACAACTACTCAAACGATGTGACCATAAGGTATAACCTCGGAAGGTTATTCCCTATACAACTATGGTCACCTAATATGTTTGGTCGGATCCTAATGATCGACCAAACGGGTCGGGTTCGAAAGTATAAGCGATTGTTTAGATCGCTTACCTTTACGACCCTAGACAAGCACAAAACTAAAAGTGACGAGCTAAGCATGTTAAAACATGCTTAACTAAGTTTAGAAAACAGGTTTGGTATCAAAACAAACGGTTTTGATACCTAAGAGTAGTTTGGTTACAAAATACACAAGAATGCGCATTTTGGCCGAAACTACGACTCGTCACTGAGCCTAGATAACGTGGTAATCAGTAGGTATAGTCACTAGGGACTATAACCTTCGTGATTACGCTCACGTTATGAAGTTCAAACGAACTTCGCGTTGACCATAAACTGGTCAATGCAGAAAGTCAAATGCAGTTTGACTTAAATGCTAAAACGAATGAAAAGAACGAAAGAACACTTACAACGGATCCCCGCAAGTTTGATTTCCAAGTAATCTCAGGTAGGAAGTGTAAAAACACAACCACTTAGAGAAAAACTCAGATTTCAAGTGGGTTTGCAAGTGAAGGGTGGGGGTATTTATAGTAAATGGACAACCGTTAGGATCGTTTCTCGTAATCCGGGCTTCAATCTCATCCCTACACTTGTTGAAATTTCCATGGAACACCAAAATGGCCCCTCATTATCAGGAAGAGGCAAGTGCAAAAGGGTTAGGGAGTGCTTAACAGCTGTTAACAGCTGTTTTAGAAGCTTCTGATCAGCTGGGAGTCCCTTACGGACTGTAAGGTTGAGGGCTTACGGTCCGTAAGCCATCAACTATGCTGAAATGACAGTTTTGGTCCCTGTTATTCATTAAAGCCATTTCTGACACGTTTAAGGCCCGTTAACCCCATTTCAAAGCTCTAAAATGAAGTTAAAGTATAAGGAACTTAAAATGTGCTCAAAAATATCTCGGATGTCGGTTCGTTTGGCCGTACGATAGCGATGTTCGCTTAATTACGACGGAATGCGCATAAGCGCGAAAAACGATCCAAATTGCGTGACAAATGGATTTTTCTTATGCCAAACACTAAAATAAAGTATTTTAGTGCTTACATAAATTTTTGGATATCCGGATGTATTCAGAACGTAAGTTATGCGCGAAAATGCAAACTTATGCACTTTTTGACGCTTTTAGTCCCTGAATGACCCAAAAGTTTATTTTAGCACACCGAACCCCTCAAAGCCTATTTCTAAGCCATGTAAAGGATATTTAGAGTATGTTTAACTTATGGTCATGTTTCGGAATGTCTGTTACAGTTCAAATTGGCATTCTTTCGCAGTTTGTCAAATTTAGTCCCTGTAAGCGAATTAACTTGATTTCGGCATACCAAACCATCCAAAACTTATTTCTAAGTTATGTAAAGGTTATTTAAGGTATGTTAAGCCTATTTCACTAATCCGGAGTGTTTGTTGCATTAAACTGGTTATATTTACGCATCAGATGTCACACCCCGACCACGTATAACATACAAAACGTGGCGGAAACGTCAGGGAGTGTTGTAACAGAATTATTGTTTCACAAACATGGCATACAAAGTTATATTTTATTTATCAACAAAAGTGTTACATCGTATCAAAACAAGAAATAAAGAGTTCAGAACATAATTAAACTAGTTCTATCTTTATTTTTAGTCTCTAAGGCACAGGTCCGCCCTAGTGTCACGATCACCATCCTAAGCGACTGCTCCTGAAAACACATGTGAAAATAGGTACGTCAGCATAAAATGCCTTTGAGATACATAGGTTTTGTGAAAATAGGATTCATGACTTAGGTTTTAGAAGAAAGGTTTAATAAAAATTAGTCATGAATCTCGTTAAGTGTATTCTTTTATAAATCATATGAAAACTCGATAAGAAATCAGATTATATAAAAGAATGGTGTAAGGTTAATGAAATAACCAAGTAAAATGAGTTGTATAAAATAAACTGTTTTGGAAGACAAAGTCTTGTGAAAACTAAGTTGTTTATGTAAAATGTGATATGTCAACTATTGAAATGATTTAAGTAACGCTACGACATGTAATATCATATAAACACTTATATATAGGAAGTACCAGCGGCGTATCCACCATGTTTGTATCATATTACACACGCCTCGTTACTCAAATCACTTACCCAAACCAACCACCATTGTAAATTGTTCATGTATAAATCAATTGTCAAGTGTTATTGTGTAAACCATATCAAAATGTCCATGTCTAATCTAAGTCACTGAATGTGTATACCAATGTTAAAATGTTTATGTTTAATGTAAATCATAAATTGTGTATCCAAAAATATGTCATGTATGGCAAGTGAAATACATCAACTAAACCATAGGTAAAATGCACAAAAAAAAGGAATCGAATTAAACATAGTTTAAATCAAAGTTATGTTTTGTGGAACAAATACATGCTATACTGATACAAACATCTATGCGGTATTGTGAAAATGCATACATCCAAGCCTTGTGACTGTGGTGATAGACCCTTAAACAAATTAAAGGTCTATCTGTGTTATTGTTTATCGAATTCGGTCATTCCTTCCACCCAAACAAACCTAGGGTTCAGGAACGAGAGTTGTCAAGTCCTATGGTACCATTACCTACTAACGAGCGGCGTAGCTAATGTTAATGAATGTATATTGTCCCATTTGAACAAACCAAATGTCATACCAAAATGTAAGCATGTGATGAATAACAAATGTACTAAGTATGCACACAATGGGTATACATAGCATAAAATGTAATGTAAAAACAATGTACTAAGTATGCACACAATGGGCATACATAGCATGAAATGTAATGTAAAACGATGTACTAAGTATGCACACAATGGGCATATATAGCATGAAATGTAATGTAAAACGATGTACTAAGTATGCACACAATGGGCATACATAGCATGAAATGTAATGTAAAACAATGTACTAAGTATGCACACAATGGGCATACATAGCGTGAAATGTAATGTAAAACAATGTACTAAATATGCACACAATGGGCATACATAGCATGAAATGTAATGTAAAACGATGTACTAAGTATGCACACAATGGGCATACATAGCATGAACACAATGAAATCATGTACTATAAGTGTACTAATGAACATAATAAGCATATGATATGAAAACATGGAAAGCATGAAAGTAACAAGTAGGCACACGTGTTTCACCCCAAAACTGTTTGAAAACAGTAAAAGAGGGATCTATGTACTCACTTGAGATTGCTCAGAAGTCCTAAGATAACCACCAAGCAATGCTAGAGTTCACGGAATCAAACGACACCTAATATAGGTAACTATGTTAATAAACCGGACCTATATCGCAGGATCGGATAGAATGAGGGCTCGTAAACCAAATGAGTATGGGAACTCATGTAATATGGTTTAACAAAGCCTACATACTAAATGCAACCTTGTTGATGCACTTTGTGTGGACGCGACTTGGCTCGGTTCGACTCGGCCTTGAAGACTTGAAGACACGAAGATCGAGACAAAGCTACAGCCAAGGGGGAGTTTGTTGGTGCACTTGTGTCTGTACTTTGTCTGTATTTCGTCATAATACAAAACGATGTCTTTAATGTAAGGTTGATGTAAGTTTGACCAAGTCAACCATCCTCCTGGTTTGACTTGACCAAACAGTTAGAAAAATGTTGTAAGCTGGTTGTGTCGAAGGATGTGTCATCGAAGGATTGTTTTATATCCTTCGATGATGAGCTCGAAAGATAACCACGAAGGATAGACCTCGAAGGATAGACCACGAAGGATATCATCCTTCGTGGTGTATGTGATCTTTCGATGGATTTTCTGGTCGACAGATGATCTTTCGATCACTCTGTCTGATCCTTCGACCAGACCTGCTGTGTCGGGTATATATACCCATGTAGTGTGTTGTGTGAAAAAAGGAGAACACATAGAGAGGAGAGAGCACACACACGAGAGAACTTTGAGAGTTTGTAGAATACGTCTGTGAACATTGGACTTGTAACCGAACCTTTCATACGCATTAATACAAGTGGTGTTAATCGTTGAATGTTGTGTGTTGTGTTTGTGCTTGTTCTCGTATAAAGTCTCGGTTGCATGCTAGCTTGGATTCCGCACTCGCTAGTGTGTTTGATATAACAAGGAAAAGGTTTTATCTCATCCTCGAGAGGGACCTACAAGTGGTATCAGAGCTTTGGCTCTTTTCCTTGTCAAAACCGAGGTGTTCTTGCTGTTTTTCGGATTTTGAAAAGTTATATTTTTCTGAAAAACATTGTTAATCGGGTTTAAATCTTGTTGTTTTGCTGAAAGTTCTTATAAAAATCTCTTTTTCTTTCTTGTTCACATTTTAGAAGTTGATTTTTAGTGAAGTTTCAAGCAAAACCGGGTTTCGGGAGTTTGTAGTTTTACCGGAAAACCCTTTGTGTTCATAATATCTTCAAGTGTTCTTCAAAGTTTACATCTTTTGATCTTGTTTAGTTATTTTCGAAAGTTGTTGGTGTATTGGAAAGGGTGAACTGATTAAAATAATCAAACAAAATCTGTTTTTGCAGAAAATGATGGTCTGAACCATACTTTCTGCCGAAAGATTTACCAACTCGTCACCTTTTTCACCAACCTGTCACCTGTTTGTCTGCTGTGTCAGTACTCATCGAAAGATATCCTTCGAAGTCGAAAGATCATCTTTCGATCAAGGAGGTTCGACAGATACCCATCCTTCGAACATCTTTCGAAGTCAGTGAGTTATCTTTCGAGCCAAGGAATCTTTTCGAGGGATATATTGTTCGAGCTACTGTTACATTTCGAAAGATAAGGATCCTTCGTCTTGGTGAATCTTTCGAAGTCATTGTTCGAAATTCAACAGTGATCTTTCGAACACTGTTGATCCTTCGAACAAGTGTCTATCTTTCGAACAGGTGTTAATCTTTCGATCCTTGTTTGTTTAAGTTTAACAGGTTGTGCTTTTCAGGTCTTTCGATTCTTGATCCTTCGGCTGGTTGTTATCCTTCGAGTTTTTAACATAGTTTGTGAAAATTAAATTTTTAAAAGGAGAAAACTTATTTTTCAAATTTTAAATCAATTTTCACTTAATATATTAATTTTCATAAAATGGGAACAAACGGTCAGTGGGATCCAACCGCGTGGACTCAAATAACTTCGACTCCACAATCATCAGCCATGCAATCTACGCAATCTACGTCAGATTTCGACAAAACTGCATGGATGCGAGCTATTGTCCCACCTCAAGCTGCAATGATCACTGCAAATCAATGGGCTTTGGTCACAAATCAAAGCAACAGCATTCAATCTATGATGCAGAACGACAGTGAAACTGGTACAAGCACAAAACCGCCAAAGTTAAATCACATCAATGATTGGGGATGGTGGAAAGAAAGGCTGAGAACTTATGTTCAGGGACAAGGTCAAGATCTATGGATGTGCTTCTTCACAGCTTTTGAAAATGAGTTGGAAGTTGCAGGATCTAATCCACAAACTTACAACACTTTGTCTGAAGAAGATAAGAAGAAGTTTGAATTAGAAAAGAAAGCTTTCATGATTCTCACACAAGCTCTTCACAAAGACATTTACCACCAGTTTGTTTACTGCACGACTACTAAAAGCTTGTGGGATATGCTCACGTTACGTTGTGAAGGAAATGCTCAATCTAGAAAGATCAAGCAAGAATTACTGAAGAAAGAGTTTGAAGGATTCACGTGTTTGGAGAATGAGACTTTGGCAGAGTTATCTACAAGGTTCCATCACTTGTTGAGCGAGATGTTTGCTTTTAAAGTCACTGCCACTCCACAAGAATTGGTGAAGAGATTCGCTGATAGCTTACCAGCAAAGTGGAGCAGTTATCTTGAAATT
Organism: Helianthus tuberosus; assembly: GCA_030545235.1. Taxonomy (NCBI): domain Eukaryota; kingdom Viridiplantae; phylum Streptophyta; class Magnoliopsida; order Asterales; family Asteraceae; genus Helianthus; species Helianthus tuberosus. The sequence goes on from JARYGA010040412.1 coordinate 21,277, forward strand.
CTCAAAGAAAATGGTGTTCTAGACACAATCACCGTTTATGAATTAATTCAAAGATTGGAGAATAAGGATGTAGAAGAAAAGCTTAAAGCAAAAAGAACACAAACTCCTCAAAATCCAGAAATGTACTTTGGGATTGCAGGAGGTATCAGTGGAGAAAAACCAGCCTCTCAACATGCGAAGCTTCAAACAGCCTTCGTCTCTAACACCGGACCTTCAACAACAGATCAGTTTGATCCTTCAGCTTACACGATGTTTTCAAGACCGAATGTGCAACCGACAGCTCAGCAGCAACAACCGCAACAGCAAGGGTTTTATGGAAGCTCTTCAAACTTTCAAGCCACTTCCAATCCTAACACAGTCAGATTAGACACTTCCAACTTTTCCAAAGTCAGTGTCGAAATAGCCAAGGAGCATATGGAGATGTTGAATACCTTGGTTAGTGCTTATAGTGGATTGATCGCAGGTCAGATTGGGAATGTCAATCTAACCAATGAAGATTATCAGCAAGTGGATAAAGAAGAGTTTGAAATGATGGATATCAAATGGGCTCTTGCTAGTGCAATTCGAAGAGCAAAGGAGTTTATGGAAAGGACGGGGAGAACCAACTTGGAAAGCAAGAAAGATACCAAGTATGGGTTCGACAAGCAAGCTGTAACGTGCTTTAACTGTGGTGAACGGGGTCATTTCAAAAGGGAATGCACAAGACCAGCTCAGCATGGAAACCAAAATCCTTTCAGAAATCAAGGCAACCAGCAGAACCAGAACAGGAACAATGTTCGTACGTTGATACCTGTCAACAACCAAGGCCAAGCAGGGTCATCAAATGCCAACCGGGGGCTGGTGGTTCAAATAGATGAGGGTTGTGATTGGTCGCTTCAGCTTGGAGAAGGAGGAAATGGTGGAACAGCATGTTTTGCTGAAGTAGTAAAGGATTTAAAGCACGCCAGTGGTGGAGAATCTTCCACCAATGGTGTTGCATCTTCTGAAGATGAAGACAGTTCTGGTTATAGTGGAAGCTCAGATGAAGAATCCTCCACTTCAGGAAATGATCATGTGAATGAGACATCAAGTGCGTCAGTCGATGCAGATATTGATGAGCTTTTGGAAGAAGCTGCAGCAGGAACTGAAAGAAGATCTAATTTGGTGGATCAAGCTGTTTACTCTTCGTCTTCTCTCCATTCAGCCTTTATGGCTAATGTCGACAGTTCATCAGGTCAGGTATGTGTCGATGAACCCACCGTAGTTAACTGTGAAAAGTGTGATAGTTTAAATGTTAAATATGCAGAAAAGGAAAGTCAGTTTGAAATCACACACAAACACAATCAACAATTGATTGTAGATCTTGCTAAAGCAACTGAAGCTAACGTGTTTCTAACCAGAAATGAAAAGGAATTTAAAACCACAATTGCGTCATTAAGACATGATGTTACAGAATTACAAAAAGCTGTTTTGCGAAAACAACATGCTAACAATGATCTTAAAGACACAATTGAAAAGCAGATGGTAGAATTGGCCACCGCTCGATGTGAATGTGAAACAATCAAGCAGAAATTGGAAAGTTATTCCAATTCGCGCTATGTATTGGATCACATTATTGATGTTCAAAAGAAAAAGGGGGATAAGAAGGGTATGGGATTCAAATCATGTCCTCCCCCAATGAATCACAATTACTCCAAATTGCCTGATGACGAGGATATGCCCCGTTTTGAACCTACTGTGCCACTCGGTCTAGATGACTTTGCAGCAGGCCTCGGGTTCACAACTGGTACATCATCCTCGGGTCAATCAGAATCTGAATCTGAGAATGAGACAGATTCATCGTGTGTTAAGGAACAGAGTCCTCCCATTGTTGAGGATGCTGATTCTTCGGATGATGAATCTGAAGAAATTGTGAAACAACAGTCTAACTCGGTTACAACAGATATTCCAATTGAGAATCACATCCTGTGTGATCCACCAGTGAAACCGAGTAAGACTGAAATGTCAAAACCAATGGAGTCCCTTGTATCAAGCAGTGAAGGGAATAACTTGTTGTACACGCTCAAAGGAGATGACAAAATTTACTCTAACAAAGATTTTCCAATTAAAAATGTAAATCAAGATTTAATTGAGCAAATTTTTGAAGGATGTACTGACAAGTTTTTGGGAAACAAAAGTGGCAAAGTTACCGTCACTCAATGTGATCCAATTCCGTGTGACCAAATTAGAAAACAATACGGAAACCAAAAACCACCAGCTGAGCGAAAACAACAAGTCAACTCCGGAAAAGGTAAGGTACAGGGAAAGAAGGCTCAGAACAAGAATGTTCAAGCACCTAAAGTTCAGCAGCATAAGACTGAACAACCAAAGGTTCAACAATAAAAGGTGCAGAACAAAAGAGCTCCTGTTAAGAAACGAGAACCGAAAATGAACTTTGTTGGATCCACGGGTTCAGACAAACTTGAAACATTTCAGGATAAATCTAACCTTGATTTTATAAAACAAGTTAGAATTTTAAAACGAAATGAACAGAATAATTACACCCAACACTCCAACGGATGTGATTTAGGTCCTAGCACGTCTAGATCACAAAGTTCATTGTCTGGTTCTCAGTCTGGTCATCAACGTGTTTCTCCGAGGTTTGTAGAGCGGAGAATGTGCTTTGAGTGTGGCACAATTGGGCATATTGTAAGATACTGCCCATACCTGCAAAAGTTGAAGGCAAAAACAAGTGCTCCCCAAGAAACCAATTACCAAAAACGTTCATTTTCCCCGAAACAAGACCCACGTGTCTTGAAAGAAAGGGAAAAGAAGTTAAAACAAAAGAATCGAAAGGTAATTGAGAAGGCCTTAAATTCAGAGGTCAAAGAAGAAAAACCTGTTCAAGCAAAACCTAAAACTATAAAACCAGTAAATGCTAAAACAATTAATGCAAATACTGGTAAAGGACAAACAGCTTGGAAACAAAAACAGGTAATTCAGTCAGGGGGAGCACCACAGGTTCTTTTTCCTAATCATCAAGTGATTGAAATCACTTTTCTTGATGATCAAGGACGACCCAAGTCCACAAAGGCTTGGGTCCCTCTCTCCAACTAATTTTTGAGTAAGTGTGTAGGATATTCCAGGAGGAACTTTCGATAGTCGTAAGATTGTTGATAGTGGAGCATCCTTGCACAAAATAGGCAACAGAAGAAATAGCTGCCTTTGATGGAGAGAAAAAGTAAAGGGAAACAGAAATGTCTGTTGAAAGAGATTGAAAAGCTTCGACAAAATGAAAATCATTTCAAAATGTGAATGTTCAAGGCTTTGATCGGATCCCCGGGATAGATTCAAATCAAAATGTACGCACCTGCAGCACGTCTGAAGTTCAACAATCTACAAGATGAACGTGCAGTGTACATTTCTTCGCGGTGTGATTGAAGAGAATGTGTTTGTTGATCAAACCAACCAGGTGTGCGGATGCCTTGGCATGGATTGAACAGCCGCACACTACTTCTCAAAGAGAAAAACAAAGACCTTCGCTGGTGCAATGTGGAAGACCAGCCGGACCCAAAGGTTTATGATCTTGTTGCTGTCAACAGATTTCTCAGTAGCTACAAAAATCGTCTTTGAAATCCACACCGGGTGGATATTCAGTTTGGGAGAGCACTCAGATTCCTTGCAATGCACGATGCAATTGAAGGATACGGTTTTAAATTTCTAATCTCTCCTATTCTTGTCGATATTTAAGCTGCTTTGTGAATTATTATCTCGTTCAGCACTCTTTGGCCAGACAATGCTGTCATGGTCCGCACCGCTTACCGACATGCCAACTGATTTTTCCAAATTTCGCTAAATCATTTCTGATTAAAACTTAATTTTGGTAAACGGCATTGAGGTAAAACATGAGTTAACCAACATCGGAAAACCATTTTTGTAAATACCTTGTGTTTTAAATTTATCTTAGTTTGTTGATTTTAGGGGGAGTAAATCCAACTTTGAAAAATCCAAAAACATCGAAAAATTTCAAAAACGCAAAAACAATAGAAAAGCAAAAATGAGTTTCCTGGCGAGCAAAAGAGAAAGTGATAGTACATCAGTGGTCTGTCCTAACCTCTTTAAACCTTAAATGAAAAACGATAAGCAGCTCTATATAAGATGTATCGGTAGGCTCACAATCATTTTAAAGTGTGCAGGGTGATATAAACTTAATCCGACTGAAGACCAGGTGGGAACCATTCATTGGCATATGGTCTTAGTACCGAAATTTCGTTTGAGAGATTGCCGAGGTTCTGAGATATTCGGTCTTTATGCTGCTTATCATCTGGGTATCATGGTTGTATCTTTTACCGAAAAATAACGGGGACGCAAGTCTAGATCTTCCATGATACCATACATACGTGTACATATTGCATTCGACCTCAATAAGTGATCAACAATCACATGTCCAAACAAAATAAGTGATAATATATCACAAATTCTTTCCGGGAGTCAAGTTCGTCTCTCTGCTGTACGAAAGTACTGACCTGTTCACGGACTTGCTCCTGTGCCCTCATGCATCGAAAATCAAGTTCCTCATCAATAAGTGATTATATCACATAGGGCTTGTTTTCAAATCAAAATAAGTGAGAATCTCACATCATATACGGTCAAACAGATGATAATCGGTATACTCACCGGTAAGATGAACCCTCGTGCATACCTTGATACGGGAATGTGTCGTGATGTGGATGAACACCGGTCGGTAAGTATAAATCATACTTTAACGTATCCCCTCGCCATGAGTACAAATGATAAGTTGAGCTTATGTGGACAACAATACCGATAATTGTTATAGGATGCTTATCTTAATGTTAACAAGTTGAACAACAAGAACGTTTTGGACATGACCGTACACTGATATGATTCTCTTACCCTCGAAACTCGCAAAAAGAATGTCTGTAAATATTTATTTAATGTTTCCTGTTTATGCATCTTTGTACATATTTATTTATTGTTTTCCGTTTTTACTTTGAAAAATGAAAATTTCAAAAAGATTTTAGGTGTGTTTTAATTTAAACTTTATAAAATCCAAAAAGATTTTTCTTCTAGTTTATTTTTGATCGACCGATGTTGGAACTCGAGTCTATCCTACCCAAAATCCTGATCGTAAGCTGGAAAACAATTGCATCTTCATAAACAGTCGAAGTTAACGAGTTTTGAAAGTTAAAGGATTAAAATGCATATTTTTCTAAACTTTCAAACTGCTGTCGGTTGGTGTTTGATTGAGATTTGATCTCATATGTGTCGTTAGTTTAAGTGTTAACTATATTCCAAGCGGTTGTTCTCATTATGCGTTTAGCTTTCTTGCATGTGCAGATGCTAAAGGCGAGGAGAACATGTTCGATGAAAAGCTTTGGAATGAAGACACGAAGTGGAGGCACTCAAAGAATAAAATGATCGAGTTGCCGCTGTCCCTTCATCAACACCACAAGGATCTGAAGAATTGTCAAGTCAAAAGATTCACGAGCATGACTCAATGGAGAGTTCAATCTAAGGGGGAGTTTGTCAACACACTTTCTACATGAAACGGGGAGTTTGTTGATACACTTTCTGCTTACGACGCGTGAAAACTTTGAAGATCCTCCGACATGAAAGACATAGAAGACGAACCATCACGAGTAGCGTCCAAGGGGGAGTTTGTTGATGCACTTTGTGTGGACGCGACTTGGCTCGGTTCGACTCGGCCTTGAAGACTTGAAGACACGAAGATCGAGACAAAGCTACAGCCAAGGGGGAGTTTGTTGGTGCACTTGTGTCTGTACTTTGTCTGTATTTCGTCATGATACAAAACGATGTCTTTAATGTAAGGTTGATGTAAGTTTGACCAAGTCAACCATCCTCCTGGTTTGACTTGACCAAACAGTTAGAAAAATGTTGTAAGCTGGTTGTGTCGAAGGATGTGTCATCGAAGGATTGTTTTATATCCTTCGATGATGAGCTCGAAAGATAACCACGAAGGATAGACCTCGAAGGATAGACCACGAAGGATATCATCCTTCGTGGTGTATGTGATCTTTCGATGGATTTTCTGGTCGACAGATGATCTTTCGATCACTCTGTCTGATCCTTCGACCAGACCTGCTGTGTCGGGTATATATACCCATGTAGTGTGTTGTGTGAAAAAACGAGAACACATAGAGAGGAGAGAGCACACACACGAGAGAACTTTGAGAGTTTGCAGAATACGTCTGTGAACATTGGACTTGTAACCGAACCTTTCATACGCATTAATACAAGTGGTGTTAATCGTTGAAAAAAAAAAATTTTGTTGGTGCACTTGTGTCTGTACTTTGTCTGTATTTCGTCATGATACAAAACGATGTCTTTAATGTAAGGTTGATGTAAGTTTGACCAAGTCAACCATCCTCCTGGTTTGACTTGACCAAACAGTTAGAAAAATGTTGTAAGCTGGTTGTGTCGAAGGATGTGTCATCGAAGGATTGTTTTATATCCTTCGATGATGAGCTCGAAAGATAACCACGAAGGATAGACCTTGAAGGATAGACCACGAAGGATATCATCCTTCGTGGTGTATGTGATCTTTCGATGGATTTTCTGGTCGACAGATGATCTTTCGATCACTCTGTCTGATCCTTCGACCAGACCTGCTGTGTCGGGTATATATACCCATGTAGTGTGTTGTGTGAAAAAAGGAGAACACATAGAGAGGAGAGAGCACACACACGAGAGAACTTTGAGAGTTTGCAGAATACGTCTGTGAACATTGGACTTGTAACCGAACCTTTCATACGCATTAATACAAGTGGTGTTAATCGTTGAATGTTGTGTGTTGTGTTTGTGCTTGTTCTCGTATAAAGTCTCGGTTGCATGCTAGCTTGGATTCCGCACTCGCTAGTGTGTTTGATATAACAAGGAAAAGGTTTTATCTCATCCTCGAGAGGGACCTACAAGTGGTATCAGAGCACTCAGATTTCTCAGTAGCTACAAAAATCGTCTTTGAAATCCACACCGGGTGGATATTCAGTTTGGGAGAGCACTCAGATTCCTTGCAATGCACGATGCAATTGAAGGATACGGTTTTAAATTTCTAATCTCTCCTATTCTTGTCGATATTTAAGCTGCTTTGTGAATTATTATCTCGTTCAGCACTCTTTGGCCAGACAATGCTGTCATGGTCCGCACCGCTTACCGACATGCCAACTGATTTTTCCAAATTTCGCTAAATCATTTCTGATTAAAACTTAATTTTGGTAAACGGCATTGAGGTAAAACATGAGTTAACCAACATCGGAAAACCATTTTTGTAAATACCTTGTGTTTTAAATTTATCTTAGTTTGTTGATTTTAGGGGGAGTAAATCCAACTTTGAAAAATCCAAAAACATCGAAAAATTTCAAAAACGCAAAAACAATAGAAAAGCAAAAATGAGTTTCCTGGCGAGCAAAAGAGAAAGTGATAGTACATCAGTGGTCTGTCCTAACCTCTTTAAACCTTAAATGAAAAACGATAAGCAGCTCTATATAAGATGTATCGGTAGGCTCACAATCATTTTAAAGTGTGCAGGGTGATATAAACTTAATCCGACTGAAGACCAGGTGGGAACCATTCATTGGCATATGGTCTTAGTACCGAAATTTCGTTTGAGAGATTGCCGAGGTTCTGAGATATTCGGTCTTTATGCTGCTTATCATCTGGGTATCATGGTTGTATCTTTTACCGAAAAATAACGGGGACGCAAGTCTAGATCTTCCATGATACCATACATACGTGTACATATTGCATTCGACCTCAATAAGTGATCAACAATCACATGTCCAAACAAAATAAGTGATAATATATCACAAATTCTTTCCGGGAGTCAAGTTCGTCTCTCTGCTGTACGAAAGTACTGACCTGTTCACGGACTTGCTCCTGTGCCCTCATGCATCGAAAATCAAGTTCCTCATCAATAAGTGATTATATCACATAGGGCTTGTTTTCAAATCAAAATAAGTGAGAATCTCACATCATATACGGTCAAACAGATGATAATCGGTATACTCACCGGTAAGATGAACCCTCGTGCATACCTTGATACGGGAATGTGTCGTGATGTGGATGAACACCGGTCGGTAAGTATAAATCATACTTTAACGTATCCCCTCGCCATGAGTACAAATGATAAGTTGAGCTTATGTGGACAACAATACCGATAATTGTTATAGGATGCTTATCTTAATGTTAACAAGTTGAACAACAAGAACGTTTTGGACATGACCGTACACTGATATGATTCTCTTACCCTCGAAACTCGCAAAAAGAATGTCTGTAAATATTTATTTAATGTTTCCTGTTTATGCATCTTTGTACATATTTATTTATTGTTTTCCGTTTTTACTTTGAAAAATGAAAATTTCAAAAAGATTTTAGGTGTGTTTTAATTTAAACTTTATAAAATCCAAAAAGATTTTTCTTCTAGTTTATTTTTGATCGACCGATGTTGGAACTCGAGTCTATCCTACCCAAAATCCTGATCGTAAGCTGGAAAACAATTGCATCTTCATAAACAGTCGAAGTTAACGAGTTTTGAAAGTTAAAGGATTAAAATGCATATTTTTCTAAACTTTCAAACTGCTGTCGGTTGGTGTTTGATTGAGATTTGATCTCATATGTGTCGTTAGTTTAAGTGTTAACTATATTCCAAGCGGTTGTTCTCATTATGCGTTTAGCTTTCTTGCATGTGCAGATGCTAAAGGCGAGGAGAACATGTTCGATGAAAAGCTTTGGAATGAAGACACGAAGTGGAGGCACTCAAAGAATAAAATGATCGAGTTGCCGCTGTCCCTTCATCAACACCACAAGGATCTGAAGAATTGTCAAGTCAAAAGATTCACGAGCATGACTCAATGGAGAGTTCAATCTAAGGGGGAGTTTGTCAACACACTTTCTACATGAAACGGGGAGTTTGTTGATACACTTTCTGCTTACGACGCGTGAAAACTTTGAAGATCCTCCGACATGAAAGACATAGAAGACGAACCATCACGAGTAGCGTCCAAGGGGGAGTTTGTTGATGCACTTTGTGTGGACGCGACTTGGCTCGGTTCGACTCGGCCTTGAAGACTTGAAGACACGAAGATCGAGACAAAGCTACAGCCAAGGGGGAGTTTGTTGGTGCACTTGTGTCTGTACTTTGTCTGTATTTCGTCATGATACAAAACGATGTCTTTAATGTAAGGTTGATGTAAGTTTGACCAAGTCAACCATCCTCCTGGTTTGACTTGACCAAACAGTTAGAAAAATGTTGTAAGCTGGTTGTGTCGAAGGATGTGTCATCGAAGGATTGTTTTATATCCTTCGATGATGAGCTCGAAAGATAACCACGAAGGATAGACCTCGAAGGATAGACCACGAAGGATATCATCCTTCGTGGTGTATGTGATCTTTCGATGGATTTTCTGGTCGACAGATGATCTTTCGATCACTCTGTCTGATCCTTCGACCAGACCTGCTGTGTCGGGTATATATACCCATGTAGTGTGTTGTGTGAAAAAACGAGAACACATAGAGAGGAGAGAGCACACACACGAGAGAACTTTGAGAGTTTGCAGAATACGTCTGTGAACATTGGACTTGTAACCGAACCTTTCATACGCATTAATACAAGTGGTGTTAATCGTTGAATGTTGTGTGTTGTGTTTGTGCTTGTTCTCGTATAAAGTCTCGGTTGCATGCTAGCTTGGATTCCGCACTCGCTAGTGTGTTTGATATAACAAGGAAAAGGTTTTATCTCATCCTCGAGAGGGACCTACAAACCTAACCTAAGTGCTTACGACCCATTACGACCCGTTTAGGTAGCTTATGCTACTTTAACGCGTCGTTCACGTAAAACGCGTTTGGACCGCCTAACTAGTCCTATGACAAGTAAAATATGCCTTAACATGGCTAATATTGTTGCCAAATCAGTTAAGTGACAAAATTTTGGGTTGCATATGCTTAAACATCAATTATGCATAAAAAGGGCATTTTGGTAATTTACCTAAGGCATATAAACTACCTATCATACAACTACTTAAACGAAGCAACCATAAGGTATAACCTCGGAAGGTTATTCCCTATATACTATGGTCACCTAATGTGTTTGGTCGGATCCTAATGATCGACCAAACGGGTCGGGTTCGAAAGTATAAGCGATTGATCAGATCGCTTACCTTTACGACCCTAGACAAGCACAAAACTAAAAGTGACGAGCTAAGCATGTTAAAACATGCTTAACTAAGTTAGAAAACAAGTTTGGCATCAAAACAAACGGTTTTGATACCCATAAGTAGTTTGGTTACAAAATACGCAAGAAAACGTATTCTGGCCGAAACTACGGCTCGTCACTGAGCCTAGATAACGTGGTAATCAGTAGGTATAGTCTCTAGGGACTATAACCATCGTGATTACGCTCACGTTATGAAGTTCAAACGAACTTCGCATTGACCATAAACTGGCCAATGCAGAAAGTCAAACAAAGTTTGACTTTAACGCTAAAACAATAAAAGAACGAAGGAACACTTACAAAGGGTCCCCGAAAGCTTTGATTTCTCAAGTATTCTCAGGTATGAAGTGGGTATTACTCCAACTTAGAGAATTTTCAAGAACTCAAGTGGGTTTTGATCAAGGCATGGGGGGGGGGGGGTATTTATAGTTTTCGGAGAGCCGTTAAGATCGTTTCTTGGAAACCGTGCTTTGATCTTGGCCATACACCTCAAGACCCTGGTTTTAGAAAACCATTTGAGCCCATAGTATTGCCCCAAAACCATGTGCACAAGTGGAATGGACTAGATGCAATGTTTCTGCACATTCTGCTGTCTGGGGAAGCCTTACGGACCGTAAGGGTGATGGCTTACAGTCCGTAAGCCATCAAGTTTGGCAGAATGGCATATTTGGTCCCTGTTGTGTAATAAGTTCATTTCTGACACGTTTAAGGCCCGTTAAGCCAACGTTAAGGCCCTAAAATGACTCCTAAACATTGTGGACATGAAACATGCTCAAAAATATGCCGGATGTCGGTTCGTTTGGTCGTACGATCGCGTTGTTCGGTTAATTACGACGGAATGCGCATAAGCGTGAAAAACGATCCAAATTGCGTGACGAATGGATTTTTCTCGTGCCAAACACTAAAATAAAATATTATAGTGCTTACATAAATTTTTGGATGTCCGGATGTATTCAGAACGTAAGTTATGCGCGAAAGTGCAAACTTATGCACTTTTTGACACTTTTAGTCCCTGAATGACCCAAAAGTTTATTTTAGCACACCGAACCCCTCAAAGCCTATTTCTAAGCTATATAAAGGATATTTAAGGTTTTTTTAACTTATGGTCATGTTCCGGAATGTCTGTTACAGTTCAAATTGGCATACTTTCACAGTTTGTCAAATTTAGTCCCTATAGGCGAATTAACTTGTTTTTGCCATACCAAAGCCTTCAAAACTTATTTCTAAGTTATGTAAAGGTTATTTAAGGTATGTTAAGTATATGTTGATGTTCCGGAGTATTTGTCGCATTAAACTGATTACGTTTACACACCAGTTTGCGTATAACTCTCCAGAAAGCGATATAGAGTTTGAATTTGAACAAAAGTCAAAACATGAAAAATGTAAAACATAAAAATACAAACATTGGGATCTAATAACATTGTTTTATTGATAATTGAACTGTTCACATTGATTTCAGACACAGATGTTACAGTCTCCCCTACTTGTGGAAATTTCGTCCCGAAATTTATTTAGAGGAAACTCGTGGAAAAAATGCGGATATTTCGCCTTCATTTGATCTTCGCGTTACCAAGTAAACTCGGGTCCACGTTTAGATTCCCAGCGAACCTTGACAAAAGGAATGCGCTTGCGTTTGAGCCACTTGACTTCACGTTTCATGATTTCCACTGGCTTCTCAACAAATTTCAGTGTTTTATCAACACGAATTTCGTCAAGTGGTATGTGGAGGTTCTCATCAGCTAAACACCTCTTGAGATTGGACACGTGAAAGGTTGGATGAACATTTCCAAGTTCAGGAGGTAACTCAAGTCTGTAGGCTACCTTACCGATTCTTTCGACGATCTTGAATGGTCCAACGTATCTAGGTGCAAGTTTTCCTTTCTTTCCAAATCTGATCACACCTTTCCAAGGTGAGACCTTAAGTAATACACGATCACCGACTTGAAAATCCAAGGGCTTGCGTTTTGGGTCCGCGTAACTCTTTTGACGGCTTCTAGCTGTCTGAAGGTTATCACGAACTTTCTTAATCTTATCAGTTGTCTCTAAAATGAGGGCAGGTCCAGTAAGCTGGGCCTCACCGATCTCATTCCAGCAGACTGGTGAACGACATTTTCGACCATAGAGAGCCTCGAAAGGAGCCATGTTGATGCTGGAGTGATAACTGTTGTTGTAGGAGAATTCAATCAATGGAAGATGTGAATCCCAACTACCACCAAAATCGATCACACAAGCTCTTAGCATATCCTCCAGAGTCTGGATTGTTCTTTCAGATTGACCATCCGTTTGCGGATGATAAGCTGTGCTCAGATTAAGTTGGGTCCCCATAGCAGATTGCATGGTTCTCCAAAAATGAGAAGTGAAGCGAGCATCTCTGTCAGAGATGATGTTCAAAGGAACACCATGTCGAGCTACAATTTCATCCACGTAGATTTTTGCAAGTTTGTCAGCCGAAAAATCCTCACGGATTGGCAAGAAATGCGCTGACTTAGTAAGCCGATCAACAACTACCCAGATGGCATCATGACCTTTCTTTGTGCGCGGAAGTTTGGTAATGAGATCCATAGTAATGTTTTCCCATTTCCAAACTGGGATCTCTGGTTGCACCAATAAACCAGAGGGACGCTGATGTTCAGCCTTAACCTTAAGACAAGTAAGCATTTTGATACATATAAGGCAATGTCTTTCTTCATACCAGGCCACCAATACTGAATACGAAGATCCTTATACATCTTATCTGAGCCAGGATGAACAGAATAACGAGACTTATGGGCTTCATCCATAAGCAAGGTGCGAAGGTTATCTTGGCTTGGGACCCACAAACGGTCCATGAAGTAATACGATCCATTGTCCTTCAGTTCAAGATCAGGTGTTATGTGATAAGGAAATTCCTTATCCATCAAACCTTGTGAAACACAAGATTGTTGAGCCTGAGAAATGCGGGCTTGGATATCGGATCGAGCTTGGATAACAGATTGAACACGAACACAATGAAGCTTAGTACGTTCCTTACGACTCAATGCATCGGCTACGACATTCGCCTTACCAGGATGGTAGCGAATTTCGCAGTCATAGTCGTTTAGAAGCTCGACCCAACGTCGTTGCCTCATGTTGAGTTCTTTCTGATTGAAGATATGTTGAAGACTTTTGTGGACCGTGAAAACCACACATTTTGTTCCGTACAAATAGTGTCTCCAGATCTTAAGAGCGAAGATAACTGCACCTAACTCAAGATCATGAGTGGTGTAGTTTTTCTCATGTATCTTCAACTTCCTCGATGCATATGCTATGACTTTGTCCCTTTGCATCAGAACACAGCCAAGTCCTAATTTAGATGCATCGCAATAAACGACGAAATCATCATTGCCCTTAGGCAAAGTCAGAACAGGCGCGTCGCAAAGTTTTTGTTTCAAGTTTTGAAGAGCTTCCTCTTGTTTGAATCCCCAATCAAAGGGCTTGTTCTTCTGAGTTAGAGCAGTTAGAGGAACTGCAATCTTTGAGAAGTTTTCAATGAAGGGACGGTAATAACCCGCAAGACCAAGAAAAGAACGAACTTCAGTAGGAGTAGTAGGCGTATCCCAATCCTTAATCGCACTGATCTTGGAGGGATCTACATGAATACCTTGTTCGTTGACAATATGTCCTAAGAATTGAACTTCTTTAAGCCAGAATTCACACTTGGAGAATTTGGCGAAAAGTTGCTCTTTCTTTAGGAGTTCCAGAGTAAGACGAAGATGTTGCTCGTGATAAGCTCGCGTCTTAGAGTATATCAAGATGTCATCAATAAAAACAATGACGAACTGATCCAAATAAGGCTTGCAGACCCTATTCATTAAGTCCATGAAAACAGCAGGAGCATTAGTCAAACCGAATGGCATGACTGTGAACTCATAATGCCCATATCGAGTGCAGAACGCTGTCTTGGGAATGTCTTCTTCATGCACCCGAAGTTGATGATATCCAGATCGCAGATCAATCTTCGAAAAATAAGAAGCTCCTTGTAACTGATCAAAGAGGTCATTGATGCGAGGTAGGGGATATCGATTCTTGATGGTAAGCTTGTTAAGCTCACGATAATCGATACACATCCTAAAAGATCCATCCTTCTTCTTGACAAAAAGAACGGGAGCACCCCAAGGTGAAAAGCTAGGACGGATAAAACCTTTGTCAGAGAGCTCCTGAAGCTGCTTAGACAACTCTTGCATCTCAGATGGTGCAAGACGATATGGAGATCTGGCAATGGGATTTGCACCAGGTACGAGATCAATACGGAACTCGACTTGGCGTGCTGGGGGTAGACCAGGTAAATCTTCAGGGAATACTTCAGAATAATCCCGAACAACAGGAATATCTTGAATAGATTTACCTTTGCCCTTATCTGCTACAACATGTGCCAAAAAGGCCACATAGTTCTTTCGCAGATACTTCCGAGCTTTAAAACAAGACATGAGTTTGAGACCACCAGCAGGTTTCTCACCACGAACCTGTAGGATCTTGCCTGTCGAAAGCGGCACACGAACAATCTTCTCAAAACAAACTACCTCTGCGCGATGCTTGGCTAACCAATCCATACCCACAATAATGTCGAAGCTTCCAAGTTGCATAGGCGTGAGGTCAATAGGAAAAATATGGTCGTTAAGGTTCAACTGAAAGTTGCGAAGAACAGAATTAAGAACAATGGGTTCACCACTAGCAACCTCTACTGTCAAGGGTTTTCCTAGTTTCGTTCTAGACACGCGAAGTAATGGCTCAAAAGACAATGACACAAAACTCTTATCGGCACCCGAATAAAAAAGAACAGATGCAGGCTGATTATTAATAAAGAACGTACCGTTCACCACTTCATTGTCTGCCTGTGCCTCTTGTGCATTCATGTTGAAGACTCGACCTCGAGCCTGAGCCTGATTCTAATTTGGGTTTGCGTTCACCAATCTTGGACACTGATTACGGTAGTGGGTCAGATCCCCACAGTTATAACAAGAACCTGGCGGGTAGTGTGGTCGTGCAGCTTGACCTTGTTGCTGAGCAGGAGGCTGAGCAACTCGTTGAGCCGGGTTCTGAACTGCCTGATTCTGAGCAAAACGACAAACATCAGCAAGATGACCCGACTTCCCATAGTTAGTACAGAAACGACACGGAAGTTGCGGCTGATGGTGTCTGTTGCATCTATTGCACAAAGGTGCATTTCCTGCATAAGGCTTCTTTGCTGGAGGCTGTGCGGGTTAGTTGGGAGCTGCCTGGTTAGCTTGGGCAGTGACAGCAAAATTTTGGGAAGCCTTTCGCTTCCTAGACCCTCTTGAGGAACCAGAATCCTTCCCCTTCTTGTTTTGACCTTTCTTGCTATCTTCTTTACCAGACGCCTGCTTCGTACCCTTGTCACCCTTTTTGTGCAGTTTTCCCTTTCGAACCTGCGACTCAGTCAATGTCGCTGCTAACTCGATCGCCTGACGGAGTGTGGTAGGGTTACTACCAGTAATGATGTCTTGTACTGAGTCAGGTAGACCATCGATGTACCTTTCGATAGCCTTGTCGAGTGGGGTAACCATTGTTGGGCAAAGCAGACTCAACTCCTCAAACCTATCAGTATACGCCCGATGCTCACCACTATCTTGCTTCAAATCATCAAACTCTCTCTCTAAAGCTCGCTGTTCATGACGAGGACAAAACTCCCTCATCATAAGAGTTCTAAGTTTAGCCCAAGTCTGTGCTAGAGCAACTTCTGCACCACGGTCTCTCATAACCCTGTTCCACCATGTAAGAGCCCTCTTCTGAAACACACTCGAAGAAAACTCGACCATGCGATTGTCAGGACACTGAACATGACGGAAAGTGTTCTCAATGCTCTCGAACCATTGAAGGAGCCCAGTTGCTCCCTCAGTACCACTAAACTTGAGTGGTTTAGCCAAACTGAAACTCTTGAAATTGCATGGAGCATTGTTGTTGTTGTTGGCTTGGTTCCATTGAGCAAAGAGGTTTGGGAATTGAGCTGCCATTTGCTGCGCAATAATTTCTGCTAGTTCGGCAGTCGCTATCTGGTTTTCGCGTCGAGGAGGCATTCTAAAAGAGGAAACATGAAAGGAAACGAGTGAGATGGTTGGATGAAGAGAATGAGATGAAACAAAATCAACAAGAGCAAAGATGGTGGTCATTTGTCCGCATCACAAAGCAAACAAACGACACACAGTGACTAATCAAAGTAAATGGGTCAAAAATAATGTATCGCGAAGACATGCTCGCCTATAAGTGAACACTCACCCCAAGAGTTCCCAGGTAAGAGTGACTGGTCCGATTATGTGGATTTGTACGAACACTCTAGCCTTAGACAGAAAACCCAGGGTACAGGCATTCACTCTTCCAGTTTGCACGTGTTCACACTATTTAGAACCCAAAACTTTGACGAGATTTTGAAAATTTGAAAGGCACAAGGCCAAAAATCAAACTGGAAGGGTTCAAAACCTTACAATAAAGGGTTCAAAACCTAGTAATCAATCATCCAAGAACAGATGATTAATTTTCAAAGCGGATTCGAACTTGATGTTCCCGTTGTGGTTATCACCTAAGGATAGGTGAAGTGCATGTTTTAAAAATCTAAACACAAGATAACTTGTGTTGGGGTCCTAGAAAGGTTATAGTCTAGGTCAAAGCATTACTAATAACCTAATTCCCTATAACCATTGGCTCTGATACCAACTCTTCTGTCACACCCCGACCACGTATAACATACAAAACGTGGCGGAAACGTCGGGGAGTGTTGTAACAGAATTATTGTTTCACAACCATGGCATACAAAGTTATATTTTATTTATCAACAAAAGTGTTACATCGTATCAAAACAAGAAATAAAGAGTTCAGAACATAATTAAACTAGTTCTATCTTTATTTTTAGTCTCTAAGGCATAGGTCCGCCCTAGTGTCACGATCACCATCCTAAGCGACTGCTCCTGAAAACACTTGTGAAAATAGGTACGTCAGCATAAAATGCCTGTAAGATACATAGGTTTTGTGAAAATAGGATTCATGACTTAGGTTTTAGAAGAAAGGTTTAATAAAAAATAGTCATGAATCTCGTTAAGTGTATTCTTTTATAAATCATATGAAAACTCGATAAGAAATCAGATTATATAAAAGAATGGTGTAAGGTTAATGAAATAACCAAGTAAAATGAGTTGTATAAAATAAACTGTTTTGGAAGACAAAGTCTTGTGAAAACTAAGTTGTTTATGTAAAATGTGATATGTCAACTATTGAAATGATTTAAGTAACACTACGACATGTAATATCATATAAACACTTATATATAGGAAGTACCAGCGGCGTATCCACCATGTTTGTATCATATTACACACGCCTCGTTACTCAAATCACTTACCCAAACCAACCACCATTGTAAATTGTTCATGTATAAATCAATTGTCAAGTGTTATTGTGTAAACCATATCAAAATGTCCATGTCTAATGTAAGTCACTGAATGTGTATATCAATGTCAAAATGTTTATGTTTAATGTAAATCATAAATTGTGTATCCAAAAATATGTCATGTATGGCAAGTGAAATACATCAACTAAACCATAGGTAAAATGCACAAAAATAAGGTATCGAATTAAACATAGTTTAAATCAAAGTTATGTTTTGTGGAACAAATGCATGCTATACTGATACAAACATCTATGCGGTATTGTGAAAATGCATACATCCAAGCCTTGTGACTGTGGTGATAGACCCTTAAACAAATTAAAGGTCTATCTGTGTTATTGTTTATCGAATTCGGTCATTCCTTACACCCAAACAAACCTAGGGTTCAGGAACGGGAGTTGTCAAGTCCTATGGTACCATTACCTACTAACGAGCGGCATAGCTAATGTTAATGAATGTATATTGTCCCATTTGAACAAACCAAATGTCATACCAAAATGTAAGGATGTGATGAATAACAAATGTACTAAGTATGCACACAATGGGCATACATAGCATAAAATGTAATGTAAAAACAATGTACTAAGTATGCACACAATGGGCATACATAGCATGAAATGTAATGTAAAACAATGTACTAAGTATGCACACAATGGGCATACATAGCATGAAATGTAATGTAAAACAATGTACTAAGTATGCACACAATGGGCATACATAGCGTGAAATGTAATGTAAAACAATGTACTAAATATGCACACAATGGGCATACATAGCATGAAATGTAATGTAAAACGATGTACTAAGTATGCACACAATGGGCATACATAGCATGGACACAATGAAATCATGTACTATAAGTGTACTAATGAACATAATAAGCATATGATATGAAAACATGGAAAGCATGAAAGTAACAAGTAGGCACATGTGTTTCACCCCAAAACGGTTTGAAAACAGTAAAAGAGGGGTCTATGTACTCACTTGAGATTGCTCAGAAGTCCTAAGATAACCACCAAGAAATGCTAGAGATCACGGAATCAAACGGTACCTAATATAGGTAACTATGTTAATAAACCGGACGTATATCGGAGGATCGGATAGAATGAGGGCTCGTAAACCAAATGAGTATGGGAACTCATGTAATATGGTTTAAAAAAGCCTACATACTAAATGAAACCTAACCTAAGTGCTTACGACCCATTACGACCCGTTTAGGTAGCTTATGCTACTTTAACGCGTCGTTCGCGTAAAACGCGTTCGGACCGCCTAACTAGTCCTATGACAAGTAAAATATGCCTTAACATGGCTAATATTGTTGCCAAATCAGTTAAGTGACAAAAGTTTGGGTTACATATGCTTAAACATCAATTATGCATAAAAAGGGCATTTTGGTAATTTACCTAAGGCATATAAACTACCTATCATACAACTACTTAAACGAAGCGACCATAAGGTATAACATCGGAAGGTTATTCCCTATATACTATGGTCACCTAATGTGTTTGGTCAGATCCTAATGATCGACCAAACGGGTCGGGTTCGAAAGTATAAGCGATTGATCAGATCGCTTACCTTTACGACCCTAGACAAGCACAAAACTAAAAGTGACGAGCTAAGCATGTTAAAACATGCTTAACTAAGTTAGAAAACAAGTTTGGCATCAAAACAAATGGTTTTGATACCCATAAGTAGTTTGGTTACAAAATACGCAAGAATACGTATTCTGGCCGAAACTACGGCTCGTCACTGAGCCTAGATAACGTGGTAATCAGTAGGTATAGTCTCTAGGGACTATAACCATCGTGATTACGCTCACGTTATGAAGTTCAAACGAACTTCGCATTGACCATAAACTGGTCAATGCAGAAAGTCAAACAAAGTTTGACTTTAACGCTAAAACAATAAAAGAACGAAGGAACACTTACAAAGGGTCCCCGAAAGCTTTTATTTCTCAAGTATTCTCAGGTATGAAGTGGGTATTACTCCAACTTAGAGAATTTTCAAGAACTCAAGTGGGTTTTGATCAAGGCATGGGGGGGGGGGTATTTATAGTTTTCGGAGAGCCGTTAAGATCGTTTCTTGGAAACCGTGCTTTGATCTTGGCCATACACTTTAAGACCCTGGTTTTAGAAAACCATTTGAGCCCATAGTATTGCCCCAAAACCATGTGCACAAGTGGAATGGACTAGATGCAATGTTTCTGCACATTCT
Organism: Helianthus tuberosus; assembly: GCA_030545235.1. Classification (NCBI taxonomy): domain Eukaryota; kingdom Viridiplantae; phylum Streptophyta; class Magnoliopsida; order Asterales; family Asteraceae; genus Helianthus; species Helianthus tuberosus. The sequence goes on from JARYGA010040412.1 coordinate 41,106, forward strand.
GCTGTCTGGGGAAGCCTTACGGACCGTAAGGGTGATGGCTTACGGTCCGTAAGCCATCAAGTTTGGCAGAATGGCAGATTTGGTCCCTGTTGTGTAATAAGTTCATTTCCGACACGTTTAAGGCCCGTTAAGCCAACGTTAAGGCCCTAAAATGATGCCTAAACATTGTGGACATGAAACATGCTCAAAAATATGCCGGATGTCGGTTCGTTTGGTCATACGATCGCGTTGTTCGGTTAAATACGACGGAATGCGCATAAGCGCGAAAAACGATCCAAATTGCGTGACGAATGGATTTTTCTCATGCCAAACACTAAAATAAAATATTATAGTGCTTACATAAATTTTTGGATGTCCGGATGTATTCAGAACGTAAGTTATGCGCGAAAGTGCAAACTTATGCACTTTTTGACACTTTTAGTCCCTGAATGACCCAAAAGTTTATTTTAGCACACCGAACCCCTCAAAGCCTATTTCTAAGCTATATAAAGGATATTTAAGGTGTGTTTAACTTATGGTCATGTTCCGGAATGTCTGTTACAGTTCAAATTGGCATACTTTCGCAGTTTGTCAAATTTAGTCCCTGTAGGCGAATTAACTTGTTTTTGCCATACCAAAGCCTTCAAAACTTATTTCTAAGTTATGTAAAGGTTATTTAAGGTATGTTAAGTATATGTTGATGTTCCGAAGTATTTGTCGCATTAAAATGATTACGTTTACGCACCAGTTTGCGTATAACTCTCCAGAAAGCGATATAGAGTTTGAATTTGAACAAAAGTCAAAACATGAAAAATGTAAAACATAAACAAACAAACATTGGGATCTAATAACATTGTTTTATTGATAATTGAACTGTTCACAATGATTTCAGACACAAATGTTACATCAGATCGCGTATAACCTTCCAGAAAGCGATTTAAAGCCCGAAATCGAACAAGAATGATATGTGCAAACGATACACATATTTTTTTTTACAAATCCCAAGTATGAAACACAATATCTCATTGATTTGGTATTTTTTTGATGGTCACGGAGGCACAGTTGTCACAGTCTCCCCTACTTTAGGAAATTTCGTCCCGAAATTTATTTGTAGGAGCCTGTCTGTGACTTTGTGTTAAATAACCATCAAGGATAAGGCATAATCCTGATATTCCTCTTTAACGGACATTTTTCAGAAATGGAAATGAAGGAAGAATCAGGGATATTCATTTTCCTTCGATGGGTAATTTTCAGAAACGAAAAAATGCACGGAATGAGTCTTTTTCCTTACTGGGTATCTTTCAGAAACGAAAATGCACGGAATGAGTCATTTTCCTTAATGGGTATTCTTCAGAAACGAAAATGAACGGCATGAGTCATTTTCCATAATTTCTTCAGAAACGAAAATGAACGGAATGAGTCATTTTCCACAATTTCTTCATAAATGAAAATGCACGAAATGAGTCATTTTTCACAATTTCCTTAGAAATGAAAATGCACGGAATGAGTCATTTTCCTTAATGGGTATTCTTCAGAAACGAAAATGAACGAAATGAGTCATTTTCCACAATTTCTTCAGAAACGAAAATGAACGGAATGAGTCATTTTCCACAATTTCTTCAGAAACGAAAATGCACGGAATGAGTCATTTTCCACAATTTCTTCAGAAACGAAAATGCACGGAATGAGTTATTTTCCACAATTTCTTCAGAAATGAAGATGAACGGAATGAGTCATTTTCCACAATTTCTTCAGAAATGAAAATGAACGGAATGAGTCATTTTCCACAATTTCTTCAGAAACGAAAATGCACTGAGTCAACTCTAGACACACGACCAAACTTGCTGTGGTTTCTGTGCACTAAATTCCATAATTATGTATGCATCCATAATTACGCAATTCCTTGCACAGTTCGCACAATTTGTTTTGTAATGTGAAGGGGAAGAAAAATTAAACCTGTGATGAGTGTGACTAGACTATCATAGGGTCCTTTTAATTAGATCGACAAATGATCTCTTTTAATTAGACCACCAAGGAGTCTTTTCAGCTATTTCATCACATGATATTCCTAACCAGATTTTTGGATCAATCTGTTTAACTAGACCACTCAAGGGGTCTAATTATGGAATAGTACAATATAATCCAAGGGTCTTTACTATTACGTAAAAGCCCATTGAGGATTTAATATAGTACCTTTGGATATCCTACTATGAATCCCTTATACGAAGATATGGAAGATTCTACGAGGATTTGGATAACAAAACTTGGATTACACAAAAACATAAAAGGAAACACATAAGCACATAATCACATAGTTGTTTAACTTGGTTATTAATTTGTTATTAACTTGTTATCGATTGAATATGGATATTCAAGGTACACCAGGAAACCAGTAGATGGGCTTCAATGTCCTCTAGGATCTATCTGAAAAGATAGGATGATCTCCCAAAATTTCGATTTTGTTTTCAAAGAAACGTAATATTTGAATTTAAGGAACACAACAATTTTAGGATTTACGGAAATACCCTTAGGTACCCTATTAAGGATTTATAGTGGTACTTTGGGTATTCGTCCATTGTTGTAACTTGCGCCTTGTACTTCATTTTTCCTTAGAAGAAACGGGTACTTAGGAATTTTGTGGAAACGCAAGATATCATAAAATGGAAAAAAAAATTTGGGGGGTAGTTTGCTTTTCAAGGAATACGATTCCTTGATTGTCGGTATTGTAGGGGATATGTTGTTTATACATATAACCACATAAATACATTGCAATGTAAATAAAAGATTTATTTATAAACAATGATAACAACTGTTTCATGGACCTTGACAACAAAAGAAAATAATACATAAGACGTGATTATTTCTAAAGTGTGTTGTCTTCTAGTCGGTCAGATGCTCATCCCTGTGCTGGATTTGCATTAGCAAGCTTTGGGCAATTTCTTCGGAAATGACCCATCTCGCCACAATTGTAGCAAGAACCTGGTGGAAAGCGAGCTTGAGCAGGATTGTTGTCAGCTTGATTTGGTGCAACTGCTGCTCGACAAACTTTTGCTGTATGACCTTTATTTAAGTCCACAAATTTGGCATTTGCGGCACTTCACACTAGCATGATGATGAAGGTTACATTGGTTGCACAAGGGTGAAGTTCCATTGTATGGCTTCCTAGCAGGGGGTTGGGCTGGTTGGTTAGGGACGGCTTGACCATTGTGAGCGACCACGACGAAGTTCTGAGAAGCCTTTCACTTCTTTGACCTCTTACGGGATCCAGTCTGTTCATCCATGGTCTTTGATTCCTCGATTGGTTTCTTATCATCTTTTCGGAAAACTTTACCTTTCCTGATTTTAGATTCAGTCAAGGTAGCAGATAGCTCAATGGCCTGCCTAACCGTAGTGGGGTTACTACCAGTAACAATGTCCTGAACTGAGTCAGGGAGACCATCAATGTATTTTTCGATCGCCTTATCCAAAGGCGTAACCATGGTAGGACACAACAGGCTCAGCTCCTCATATCGATCAGTGTATGCTCGATGTTCACCGCTGTCTTGCTTAAGATCGTCGAATTCCCTTTCTAAGGCCCTGATCTCGTGACGAGGGGAGAATTCCTTCATCATCAGAGCTCGAAGCTCTTCCCACATTTGGGCCAGTGCCACATCAGCACCCCTATCTCTCATCACACCATTCCACCACGTCAAAGCTCGTTTCTCAAAGACACTAGATGCGAAATCTACCTTTCGCTCGTTTGGACATTGAACATGTCTGAAGGTGCTCTCTAAATTCTCGAACCATTGCAGAAGTGCAGTCGCAACTTGAGACCCAGAAAACTTTGATGGCTTAGCCGAGTTGAACGTCTTGAAGTTGCAGGGGGCATTATTGTTGTTGAGAGCTTGGTTACATTGAGCAACGATGTTCGGGATTGCAGCAGTCATTTGCTGTGTAATGACAGCTGCCAGCTCTTCAATAGATACCTGATTTTCGCGTCGTGGAGGCATTCTAAAAGGGGAAACAAGAGAGAAAACAAATGAAATGGCATTGGGTAAGAATAGGATGTTACAATTACCGACCAAATCATGGGTGATGGTCATTTGTTTGAACCACGAAGCAAACAAATGACACACAAAGGATGAATCAAAGCAATTAGATCCTCATAATGTATCGCGAAGACATGCTCGCCTATAAGTGGACACTCACCCCAAGAGTTCCCAGGTAAGAGTGACTGGTCCGATTATGTGGATTTGTACGAACACTCTAGCCTTATACAGAAAACTCAGGGTACAGGCATTCACTCTTCCAGTTTGCACGTGTTCACACTATTTAGGACCCAAAACTTTGACGAGATTTTGAAAACTAAAAGGGGTTCAAAACCTAGTAATCAATCATCCAAAAACAGATGATTAATTTTCAAAGCGGATTCGGAATTGATGTTCTCGTCGTGGTTATCACCTAAGGAAAGGTGACGTGCATGTTTTAAGATCTAAACACAAGATAACTTGTGTTGGGGTCCTAGAAAGGTTATAGTCTAGGTCAAAGCATTACTAATAACCTAATTCCCTATAACCATTGGCTCTGATACCAACTTTTCTGTCACACCCCGACCACGTGAGACAACGAAACGTGGCGGAAACGTCAGGGAGTGTTGTAACATAATTAATTGTTTCAAATCCATGGCAATTAAAGTTTCGTTTTATTAATCAAACAAGAGAGTTTACAACGTTTTAAACAAGAAACAAAGAGTACATAACACAAATTAACTAGTTCTTGCTTTGTTTTAAGTCACTAAGGCACAAGTCTGCCTAAGTGTATCTTGATCAATCCTATGCATCAATTCCTGAAAACACATGTGAAAATAGGTACGTCAGCATAAAAATGCCTGTGAGATACATAGGTTTTGTGAAAATAAGATTCATGACTTAAATTTAAAAAAATGTTTAATAAAATTTAGCCATGGACCTTGTAAATCGATTTGTTTTTGTAAATCATTTGAAAAGCAATAAGACCAGATGATATGTATAAATAAGAGAATAATGTATGGTTAAATGAATAACCATGTAAAATGAGTTTGTATAGGATAAGTTGTTTGTAAAACAATGTCTTGTGAAAAGTATGTTATTTGTATAAAATGTTATATGTCTCAAATTGAAATGATTCAAATAACGCTACGATATGTAATACCATACAAACACTTATATATAGGAAGTACCAGCGGCGTATCCACCATGCTTGTATCATATTACACACGCCTCGTTACTTAAATCACTTACTCAAACCAAACCATCAAGATGTAATGTTTAACAATTGTAGAAATGTTTAGGTATAGTCAAATGTCTATTGTCAAATGGTTCACATGGTTCAATAGATACAAATGGTTCACATAATGTAATATAATGTGTTCATATGCTGGATGAGCATATGCAACAAATTGTAATGTAAAACAATGTACTAAGTATGCACACAATGGACATACATAGCATGAAATGTAATGTAAAACAATGTACTAAGTATGCACACAATGGACATACATAGCATGAAATGTAATGTAAATCATGTACTATAAATGTACTAATGAACATAGCAAGTATATGATGTGAAAACATGGAAAGCATGAAAGTAACAAGTAGGCACATGTGTTTCACCCCAAAACAGTTTGAAAACGGTAAAAGAGGGGTCTATGTACTCACTTGAGATTGCTCAATAGACTTTAGATATCCACCAAGCAAAGCTAGAAGATCACGAATATCAAACGACACCTAATATAGGTATCTACATTAATAAACGGACCTATATCGGAGGATCGGATAGAATGAAGGTTCGTAAACCAAATGAGCATGGAAACTCATGTAATATGGTTTAACAAAGCCTACATACTAAAATGAAACCTAACCTAAGTGCTTACGACCCATCACGACCCGTTTAGGTAGCTTATGCTACTTTAACGCGTCGTTCGCGTGAAACGCGTTCGGACCGCCTAACTAGTCCTATGACAAGTAAAATATGCCTTAACATGTCTAATATTGTTGCCAAATCAGTTTAGATATCAAAAGTTATGTTACATATGCTTAAAATGAATTTTGGCGTAAAAGGGCATTTTGGTAATTTACCTAAGGCATATATACTACCTATCATACAACTACTCAAACGACGTGACCATAAGGTATAACCTCGGAAGGTTATTCCCTATACAACTATGGTCACCTAATATGTTTGGTCGGATCCTAATGATCGACCAAACGGGTCGGGTTCGAAAGTATAAGCGATTGTTTAGATCGCTTACCTTTACGACCCTAGACAAGCACAAAACTAAAAGTGACGAGCTAAGCATGTTAAAACATGCTTAACTAAGTTTAGAAAACAGGTTTGGTATCAAAACAAACGGTTTTGATACCTAAGAGTAGTTTGGTTACAAAATACGCAAGAATGCGCATTTTGGCCGAAACTACGACTCGTCACTGAGCTTAGATAACGTGGTAATCAGTAGGTATAGTCACTAGGGACTATAACCATCGTGATTACGCTCACGTTATGAAGTTCAAACGAACTTCGCATTGACCATAAACTGGTCAATGCAGAAAGTCAAACACAGTTTGACTTAAATGCTAAAACGAATGAAAAGAACGAAAGAACATTTACAACGGGTCCCCGCAAGTTTGATTTCCAAGTAATCTCAGGTAGGAAGTGTAAAAACACAACCACTTAGAGAAAAACTCAGATTTCAAGTGGGGTTGCAAGTGAAGGGTGGGGGTATTTATAGTAAATGGACAACCGTTAGGATCGTTTCTCGTAATCCGGGCTTCAATCTCATCCCTACACTTGTTGAAATTTCCATGGAATACCAAAATGGCCCCTCATTATCAGGAAGAGGCAAGTGCAAAAGGGTTAGGGAGTGCTTAACAGCTGTTAACAACTGTTTTAGAAGCTTCTGATCAGCTGGGAGTCCCTTACGGACAGTAAGGTTGAGGGCTTATGGTCCGTAAGCCATCAACTATGCTGAAATGACAGTTTTGGTCCCTGTTATGCATTAAAGCCATTTCCGACACGTTTAAGGCCCGTTAACCCCATTTCAAAGCTCTAAAATGTAGTTAAAGTATAAGGAACTTAAAATGTGCTCAAAAATATCTCGGATGTCAGTTCGTTTGGCCGTACGATCGCGATGTTCGCTTAATTACGACGGAATGCGCATAAGCGCGAAAAACGATCCAAATTGTGTGACGAATGGATTTTTCTTATGCCAAACACTAAAATAAAATATTTTAGTGCTTACATAAATTTTTGGATATCCGGATGTATTCAGAACGTAAGTTATGCGCGAAAATGCAAACTTATGCACTTTTTGACGCTTTTAGTCCCTGAATAACCCAAAAGTTTATTTTAGCACACCGAACCCCTCAAAGCCTATTTCTATGCTATGTAAAGGATATTTAGGGTATGTTTAACTTATGGTCATGTTGTGGAATGTCTGTTATAGTTCAAATTGGCATTCTTTCGCAGTTTGTCAAATTTAGTCCCTGTAAGCGAATTAACTTGATTTCGGCATACCAAACCATCCAAAACTTATTTCTAAGTTATGTAAAGGTTATTTAAGGTATGTTAAGCCTATTTCACTATTCCGGAGTGTTTGTTGCATTAAACTGGTTATATTTACGCATCAGATCGCGTATAACCTTCTAGAAAGCGATTTAAAGCCCGAAATCGAACAAGAATGATATGTGCAAACGATACACATATTTTTTTTACAAATCCCAAGTATGAAACACAATATCTCATTGATTTGGTATTTGTTTGATGGTCACGGAGGCACAGTTGTCACACATTTGTTGCACAAGGGTGCAGTACCAATATAGTTCTTCCTAGCACGAGGCTGTGCTTGTTGATTTGGTGCAACCTGATCATTCTGAGCAACCACTGCGAAGTTTTGTGAAGCCTTACGCTTCTTCGACTTCTTAGAGGACTCGGTCTGTTTATCCTTTGGTTTTTCTTGTGCTGTCTTGTCAGATGGTTTCTGGTCACTTTTCCGAAAAAGTTTACCCTTCCTGATTTGAGATTCAGTCAGGGTAGCAGATAGTTAGATGGCTTGTCTGACGGTAGTAGGGTTGCTACCGGTAACAATGTCCTGAATTGGGTCAGGGAGGCCATCAATGTACTTTTCAATCGCCTTCTCCAAAGGCGTAACCATGGTAGGACATAACAGACTTAACTCTTCGTAACGATCTGTGTAGGCTCGAAGTTCACCGCTGTCTTGTTTAAGATCGTCAAATTCCCATTCCAAAGCCTTGAGCTCATGACGAGGACAAAATTCCTTCATCATTAAAGCCCGAAGCTCTTCCCAGGTTTGTGCCATTGCCACGTCGGCACCCCTATCCCTCATTACGCCGTTCCACCAAGTGAGTGTTCTTTTCTGGAATACACTCGACGCAAACTCAACTTTTCGCTTGTTTGGGCATTGTACATGACGAAACGTGCTTTCGAGACTCTCGAACCACTGTAGGAGCCCAGTAGCTCCTTCAGACCCAGTAAATGTAAGTGGCTTAGCTGAGTTGAATGTCTTATAGTTGCACTGTACATTGTTATTGTTTGCCTGATTTATCTGGGTAATAAGGTTCGGGATTACAGCAGCGATTTGCTGAGTGATTAAGGCTGCCATGGCAGCATCCTGAGCTTGATCACGTCGAGGAGGCATATTCTAAAAGAGCAAAGAAACATGAGGGAAAACGAGTGAGATGTTATTGGATATTCAAAACTGAATGTTTAAGAATATCGACAAGGCATAAGGATTGTGATCATTTGTTTGTTACTTAAAACAAACAAACAACACTGTGACAAATCAAAGTAAATAGGTCAATATAACGTATCACTGAAGACATGCTCGCCTATAAGTGAACACTCACCCCAAGAGTTCCCAGGTAAGAGTGACTGGTCTGATACTGCGGATTTGTACGAACACTCTAGCCTTAGACAGAAAACTCAGGGTACAAGCATTCACCCTTCCAGTTTGCACGTGTTCACATTATTTAGACCCAAACCTTGACGAGATTTTGAAATCACCAAAGGCTTAAAAGCCTAAAAAACAAATCATCTAAGGATAGATGACTTCTTGTGATGTTTTGAAAGTTTTTGACTCGAGAGAATGAATTGTGTTTTGTTTTTGTTAATCGCCTAAGGATAGGTGAAGTGTATTATTTTAAGACTAAACACAAGATAACTTGTGTTAGGGTCCTAGGAAGGTTATAGTCTAGGTCAAAGTATTACTAATAACCTAATTCCCTATAACCATTGGCTCTGATACCAACTTTTCTGTCACACCCCGACCATGTAAAACAACAAATCGTGGCGGAAACGTCGGGGAGTGTTGTAACAGAATCATTATTTCACAACCATGGATTAAATAGTTTTGTTTTATTAAATTATTGAACTCATTGTTTTAAAACAATTCAGATAAATACAAATAATTGTTTCTCAGTTTTAAAGTCTGTAGGATCGAATTCGGACCTAAACGAGTCGGTTAGAAGAGTTTATCTCAGTTTGAACGGCGGAAAAAGACAAACCGAGTACAATTCAGCAAGTATTCACTATAAACTGTCGATATTATTGATCTGGATAACGTTTACAACCTGTCGACACTTCAGCAGCACTTCGTGGCTCACCGGAAGACAACACCTAGAACTATATGAATGATTTCGCTTATGTGACTATATATAGCATTCTGATTTCGCTCTTACATACATGTCATATGAGCGAAATCACATCATTGCCATATAAGCGAAATCATGTCTTTGACATAAAAGCGAAATCATGTGATGACACATGAACGAAATCACATCTATGACCTTATGAACGAAATCAACAACTATATTACATAAATGCTTTTGTCTTCTTGTGATGATGTCATTGAAGATGTCACTTTGATGATGTCATCAATGAATAGGATGACATCATATCTTGATCAAAACCGCAACGCAACTGAGACTCGATATAAGACGTAGACGACAGATGAATGCACCAACAGACTCCCCCTTAGATGTTGACGGAGTCTTCAGTGTCGAGTCTTTGCATCTTCAGTCTTTATCAGTCTTCTTGAACTCTTTGAAGTGTCTGACGCTGTAAGAATCCTCAAATCTTCTCTCTTTCTCTTTTCATCAACAAACTTCTTCTCTTAGATGTTGACATCTTTAAATTCATCATCATCAACATGCACTCCCCCTCAAATGTTGATTCATCCTGCATACAACTCTACCACAAACATAAGTTTTATGATAAACATTTAAGCATATAGACACCACTTGTAAATATCACAAAAATGATCTAACAATTATAGTCTCTGATGAACCTCTTGAAGAAATATCATTTTCATGTTTAAAAAAAAAACACTCTCCCAAACCTTCTGTTCATCATGTTTAGCACTTGGAATTTTGAAAATCAGCTCTCCAACACCAGTTGTAAAAAATCTTTTTGCATTTGCTAAAACACACTGAAAATCTTTTTGGATTTTTGAAAAGAATGAAATGCAGTAAAGAAATATTTACAGACAATATTTTTGTGAGTTTGTGCAAGAGGATCATATCAGTTGTTGAGACAAATCACCAACACCATTAAGCTTTAAACATTTTAAGTTTTAAACGATTCACTTAGATTGTCAGTATACTGGTCCACTTAAATTTTCACACAAATTTCAACTGCTTCGAGATACGATATTAATGTCTTAAGAACTTAAACTCAATCGCGTGTCCCACCTCAGAATATACTCCCGTATCCAGATCCCAATATTCAGTCTTACAGGTGAGTATACTATAATGATATCTGTACATAAATTAGGTAATGCGAGGGCTGAGGGATCTCAGGTCGATACTTCCGTATACGCAGAGAGATATCAGCTTCGACTTTACGGTATGTCCCCTTTAGAGGATCTTTTAGCTACAACAGCAGCGACTATCAATTTTATTGTTTCATCTGCATGCTGAGGGTTTATGCTATGTTTCAAGCATTTGTGGAAAGTATTATCCAAGGACTAGGTCAGAACTACCGTTCAGCAGAAGTCCCGGAATAATACCCAAGACATCATTGAGTATAAAGACCAAGTATATCAGATTATGAGACCTTTCAAACGAGATTTCGGGGGTTACCCATATATCCGAGAGATGTTTCCCCACGATATAAGCAAGTTTGAAATTTAGGTTTATATCTCGACACAATCTACTAAATGTGCAAAAACCTACTGGCACATCATCAGTGAGACCGTTTATCACTTTTAACTTTCCAATTCTTTAGCATGTTGTGATTGTCCACTGATGTACTATCATTTCCTCTTTTTTTACACAAAAACTCATTTTTCATTTTATCATGTTTTTGTCTTTTTCAAATTTTCAAATGTTTTTGGATTTTCTGACAAATTTTACTCCCCCTAAAATGCAAACACATTTTAGGAAATTTGAAAATAAACTGTACAAACAACGTGACAACTGATATCAAATTGCTTCAAATCGCCATTCACTTGGCATAAACAATCAGAACTCCCTCTCACAACAAACTATTTTCTCATTTAGATTTCAAAACACTTAAGTTTGTTTTAATCAAAATGATTTTTCCGGAAAATAAGTTTGTTTTATTTTACCACTTGTAGGTATATCAGTAATAGGTTCGGGGGTTTGATTCATCATCTTGTCTCTCAATTACTTGTAGGAAAATGCAAGTACAAATTAATGTCCTTGATTTACCATATGCAAGTATGCTCAACCAAAACTTCTAACCACTTGTACAACAAACACAAACAAACCTTTTACCGTTTGTATGATGACATTACCGAATAAATCCTCAAGAAAGATGCCGATTCATGTTCCACGCTTACCAACCTGGGAACTCCGGCAAGTCCACAGACTTATTGTTCATAGTATGAGCCATCCCAGTCACAAACCATGGATGGTTCAACTTTATCTTTCTTCGTCTTCTTCTCATAGAACTCTTTAACCCCTTTGACTTTTCGATCAATCATTTTACCAAAAATATGTTTCACAGTGGGGTTAAATGCCTTTTCAACATCAAAAACCTTTTTATCATCATAAAATTGGTTTGAAATCTCAACTTTACCAATTTTCTTTTTATAGTTTTCAGCCTTCAATGGTGGAAAATGAACATCATCCATTGGAAGAACTGAAGTTTTCAACTTTAACTCAGCTTGTGGCTCATCTGATTTTGTGGAATCAGATTCATAGCCAAAAGATAGCTCCTCTGATTTTGACCTATCAGAATCATCGCTAGAGCTACCAACAGACTTCTTAACAACCCATTTCTGGTTGTCAGATTTAGCTCTTTTGTTATAAAACTTGTTTGAACATTCACCAATTTCAAATGTAGAATTTTTGAAAAGTTTGGTTCTGTCAATTAGTGGTTCAAACTCAATTTCCTTGTCTTTCGAGTTACGAAAAACTCCCTGTTTTGACTGTATTGCCTTTGAACAATCTTTGGCAATATGTCCAACATTGTTGCATTTGAAACAGGTTCTCGTTTCTTTCATCTCTTCTTGCTTCTTTGCAAGGAATTCTTTGTTCGATTGTCTCCAGAATTCTTTCTTTTCTTCCTCTTCTGAGCTAGTTCCTGAAACAAATGTCATCTTTGCTTTAAAATCACGAACATATTTTTCATTTTTCTGTTTTTCTGTTGGAATAAAACCAAGACCTTTCTTTTTGAAATTACGGTTAGGATTTGGTTTCTTGTGAAAACCAGAACCAGAACTGTAACCTTTTTTCTTATTTAATCTTTGTTGTACTCTTGAGGTGTAAGTTTTAGGTTTACCATTAAGATTTAAATCTTTTATTTCAGAAATGTTAATTTCTGTAAGTTTGAAAACCTTTTTGATCAATTCAGTTTTGACACCTCTTATTGGAAATTCCTCATCAGAATATAATTTGTCGGAATCATTCAATGTATATGCAACTTTGAATGTTTCGTCACTCAAATTAGATTTTGATAACAGGAATTCTTTATTATAAACCCTTTTAACCGAAGAATTTTGACTGTTGACTGTCGAACTCGAACTTTCAGAACCAGACTTTGACTCTGACTCTGACTTTGACTCTGAGTTTGACTCCAACTTTGACTCCTCAGTTTCATCTTTATCCAACACCTGATCGACGACTTTCTTTATTAACTCGGACTCATGATCAGTGTCAGATGATGTAAACGTGACATCTATATTTTCTGGCAAATTGACTGACGACTCCGACTCCCACTGTAAATTTGTTGCTTTTTCGACTCTTTCCTGATTTGGATTCCTGGGCAAATATCCATTTTCTAACGGGGGTGGACATTTGTTATAACCGACATCTTGTTTCTTACCAGAATCCTTCTTGTTAGTCTTTTTCTTTGTGTCACTCTTCTTCTTGTTCTTCTTTTCTGGAGTCTTTTCTTCAGTCACTTTTTCAGCATTCTTTTCTTCAGTCACTTCATCCTCTTCAAATGCCTTCATGCCTTCCACAGTTGGATAAATCCTGTCAATGACATAAGAAGTACATGAGTAACTTTTCAACAAACGATTAACTCTTTCAGTTTCAATTCTTTGTAACTCTAGCTTCTGTTCAAGAGCTGCACACTTCTCGATGTAGTTATTCACCACTTTTTGCTTCGTCATAAAAGCACCCTGAAGTGTCTTCATTGCTGTAGCTTGTTCTTCACTTGTTTGATTATACTGGTTCATTGCTTTGTTCAACACATCATAAGATTCCTTCAAACTGTTCAAGTTATAGATCAATGTACTATTTTGCCTTTTTATGGCTTCACAGTTTTCACATTTCACCGGAATCTTTTTAGCATCGACTTCTTCATCAACCTTGAATTTTGGAACTTCAACCTTTACTTTCCTTTTGATCACTGGAACAGTCTCATCATCACTGCTGACTGGAGTCTTGACCTTTTTCTTCTTCTTTTTAAGCTTTTCATCTTCACTATCACTTTCAGCAATCAGTTTCATATCAGCTTCGAATTTTCTCGCCCAATACTCACGATCATCATCACTATCT